>SKCR01042215.1:0-71525 GCA_019454045.1 Zanthoxylum bungeanum
TTTTTCCCTCCTTTCCCTTTGTGATAGAGTATGGAAGAGATGGCATAACTGGAAGTTTAGTGTCATATTGTTGCTATTGTGATAGCATGTAATTTTTCCTTTTCCCGTTCTCAAAAAAATACATTCACCATCTCTTTGCAGATTTTGATGTGTTCCCAAACCCACGGAGTTATGTGACATCAGGTAAACAACCTGCCTTAAACATGTGACCTCTGTTTCGCAAGCACACTTCCTTGTTGCTAGAATCTTCCATTAGATTAGACAGATTAGGGCCATCTTGTAATCTTACGATATACACAAGAATTGAAAAAGTGCACATTAAAGTTGTGCATGCTTTCAGTTTATAACAATCTTTGATTTCCTATGAAACTAACATATGATGTCTTTATCTTTAAATAAGAAATAATGTACATATGAGTTTTAATGTATTTGAACCATTCAATTTTCTTGTTCGTAGTCTTTACTTTGAACAAATCCCTCTATACAAGTTTCCTTTTGAAGTCTTATTCAATTTACCATCTTAAACTACTAAGCGCCCTCGACATTAACTTGATTAATGCAGATTCAATCCCATTGAATTCACAAATTGTTGATTAAAACCTATCCAATAGTAACTGCAAACTGAACGTTAACTTTAAAAACACAATGCCACCTGTGCCGCCATCCAAGCCCAAACCTTCACCTACCTAGACAATATTGTCCTAGAAGGCATAGGCATGGACCAAATACAATTACTTCTTATTGGGAATTCCTATAGTGCTTGAAGTGAATGGTTATGCTGGAGAGATAAGTATATCTAAGAAAATGAGAGGAGCTCAAAATTTGAACTTGATAGCTCTTGTTGTTGTGTATGCAGAAAGGGGAAAAAAACAGAAAATGACTGTCAGAGGCTATCATTCTCAATTTTTTAATTTTATCATTTCAATAAAATTACAAGGGCATAATCGTCAAACTAAGTGATTTATGATTTTTTTTAATATGTACCGAAGGTATAGAGTGAGCTGTGTCTTGGAACTGTTATTGATGGTATCTGAAGTGAAGCTTGGGTGACTGTGAATATTGAAACTAGAAAGAGGGGTGTCTAGAAAAATTATGCTTGTGCAGGCACATATGCATGTTATAGTGCTAGCAAGTAGCATGCTTGTCTCAATACACAAATACACGCTCCTAAGGCTTTTTATTGTTGTTGCCCTATGCAGTACCTATTAACATCTGTACAAGACGGGGGATATTGGCTGCTGTAAGTCGGGTGGAACCTGATACTGCAGTGACCATTTTATGTATTATGTTTAGTTATGAAGACTGAGAATCTTCTAACTTAGCAAGTTTCTTTTAATAATTTAATTAGAGATCTAGATTTTAAATGTTTTATAACAATTTCATATCTGAAGTATTTTTCCATATTTGGCAAGTTTTTTGTAACCAATTAAATGGCTTGTATGTGGTCATACTGGTGGAAAATGGATAAAATTTGATGCTAGCTTCACTGTTATGCTTTCCCTCCCCTTTAACCTTTTTCTTTCTCTTCTCTTTCTTCTTTTTCTTTCGTTCTCCTCTCTCTTTGTTCTCCTTTACTCTCTTTCCCCTTGCCTCTGCCTATATTCTAGTTCTGCATCAGCTGTAAATTAAGTAGAATTTTGATAATTATGCATTGATTTCAGTGTTATGGATATTGTTAATAATTAAACTTGATTTGGGACTTGCATTCTTTCTTTTATTTCCTGAACAGGTTAACCTTTACTATCACTGAATTAGAGGTTGCAAAGAAATGGTACATCTTAATTTATCTTTTTGCTATTTGACTTGATTATTTCTAGTTGTTCTTGGTTGTATGCCAGTTATAAAGAGAGCTTATTGTTGTTCAATCTATTTTTATCTGTTCCGATTCCATTTTTCTTTGTTGTTTGTGTCCATATCTATATATAAACTTACATAGGATGGGAACACATCTGGAGGAGACAGTGATGATATTGACTGGAATACTGAAGATGAGCTGGAGATTGCATGTTATGGTTTACCTTCTTGTTCCAGTATGACAGTTAATGATGGAGAAACTATTGCAGGCTCAACAGAGGTACATTTTTTAATGTTGTTTTTGGTTTCAGCATTAAATGCATTAAATCATAAAAGTAGCTGTTAAATTGCAACAAAGGAAATACAAGATGGAATTTCTTTTGGGCAACTGCTCATAAAGATGGTGCATAAGGGAGATCTTATGTGTGTCATCATCAAAGAAGTGTTTGGTTGTTCTGTCATATGGACTATCTGAATGTTAATTGATTCAGGAGTTTTTTTAATTAAGGTACTGTTCTACTGATTAATGGTGTGCCTACTAAGATCTTGTGCGCTCAGCCTTTTGAGAAGAAGTATCAATATACTACCCTATGCTTTTTGTAACTTTGCAATCACTTAGTAGACCTTATGTTTGTCAACGTCAAAAAAGTATTTGGTTGTTCTGTCTTATGGACCATCTGAATGTTAATTTGGTCATGAGTTTCTTAATTGAGGTGCTGCACTACTGATTAATGACTTGCCTGCTAAGATGTGCTCTCAACCTTCTTGAGATGAGGTAGCAATATACTACCTTTTGCATTTTGTAAGTTTTGCTGTCAGATGCTGTACCCCTGTTGAACTACACTAAATTGTTTGTAGCTATAATGGCCATATTATAGTTTCCATCACTTAATTCAGATATATCCTGATAGATATAAGACATATGTCTTATCACTGATTTTGTAATTACCTTTTACCATCTCAAGGCAAGCTCGTCAGCAGGTTCCTCTGGCTCCAAGACAATTGATCATTTTGTAGGGATGGGATTTTCTGAAGAAGTGGTTGCCAAAGCTATTCAGGAAAATGGTATGGGGTCCATATATTCTCATTAAAACATAAGATTTATTTTGAGAGCTTCATTTGAAGCCGTCCTTTGATATCCAGGAGAGCAAAATACAGATTCGATACTTGAAGCTCTCCTCAAACATTCGGTGAGTTGGTGGTCCACTTCATGCTCAGTTATAATTTGATGAAATACTGAAAAAAAAAACTAAACTTTTGTATTATTGTCACAATATTCTGTATGAGAATGGTTGTGCATTAGTGTAACCCTTTTTTTTCTGTTTTAATATTATTTGGTAAGTATATTTTTATGCATATGGTCATACCTGTTTAGTTAATGGTACTTGATTCCCTTTTATTGCCCTTAGGCGAGCTCATCAGTAAGTTCTTCAAAGTCCAAGCTGATCGATCATTTTGTTGGGATGGGGTTCTCTGTGGATATAGTAGCCAAAGCTATCCTGGAAAATGGTAAAGTCCATTTATTTCTTACCTTATGCATCAATTTATACCTTTAAAGCTTCATCTATCACCTGGCTTTGCTTAAATTTCAGGGGAGGAAAATACAGATTCAATATTAGAAACTCTCCTCACATACTCGGTGAGTCAATTGCTGCCTTATGTTTCAACCTGGATTGATCTTAGTCTTTTTTTTTACCTGAGTTTCTGTGTGTTCTGAAATTGGATGGCTGTTGTGGTGTTCTCATTGCTTTACATTTGTAATGCCCAGTTTCTTGTTCAGTAACACCAATAGTTTGAGCATATTTAATATCAGAGAATCTCACTGTCCTGAATTTCTATTGGTGTTTAGAGGAAAAAAATTACGGGCCCTCCTAATTTTTGCTTTAAAACAGAAATATCCGCAAGTTTTGAATTTCATCAAAAAGTAAAAAGAGCCTTCCTTTAAAAAAAAAAAGTGATATTATACAGAACATGTAAGAAACCCTCATCCTAGAATGATAGGGAAAAGTTTATAAATGAGAATATTGTTGACCCCCTAATGTTTGGTCTAAATATACGAAGACCATTTTTTGCCTGTTCTGTACTTTGGATTGGCAACTGTAAGTAACAGTCAACTGGTCGTAATCCCTAATAAATTTTACTTTAACAGAATCTTCTTTCTTAATTTTATAAAATATGCCCTTACTCTTGTAAAATATTACAAATGAATAGTCTTGTTAAGTGGGTCATAAGTGTATTCCTATAATAAGTACGTGGACATGACGCAATGGATGGAGCTAAAAAATTCTCCGGTGGGGGCAATTTTAGACAGCAATAGAATCAGATAATTGATTAAAACAACAAACACAAAATTTATTAATTCATATTGTCATTTCATCATTTGCTATTGTCTTAGACGTGTTCTCTACATTAAATGCTTTGTGCATCTTATTATCAGTATCATGATATTTGTCTATAATCCATTAATATCAGTCAGTTACATAGTTTTTCTCGGATAAAGCTGAACAAATATAGAATTTGGCCACTGTCCCTCATTTAAGGAGTTTGTTAGTTCTTGGTTAGAAACTTAGATGTCAAAATTGGGTATGAGTTAAACCAAGTCAGAGAACGGGTAGCTAAGGCTAATTATGAATTGTCAGTTGTTACTCAACAAGAAAACAAATAGACATCTTAACATCGGTTATAATTTTAGACCAAGGAAAGTAAAAGCTGCATGGGGTGAGAGGTGCATTGTATCTCCCGTCCATGGCTCCATGCACAAATAAATGAATTACTATTTGTCTTCAAATACGATTATGTGTTGAGGAACTTGAGGGTGAATAAAACATGTTTATTAAATGAGTATGTGGATATGATATGATAGGTAATTGTGTATTATGTCATTTTGACCCATAAGTTTAGTTGAGGAACTTGATGGTGAATAAAACATGTTTTTAGAATGACATACGGAGTTAAATAGTTTTTCTCGGATAAAGCTGAACAAATATAGAATTTGGCCACTCTCTCTCATTTAAGGAGTTTGTTAGTTCTCGGTTAGATGTCAAAATTGGGATATGAGTTAAACCAAGTCAGATAATCGGTGTCCCTAAGGGGTGTGGCTTGGTGGTGTAGGGTCCAAGATCTCACTTTGAGGTTATGGGTTCGAATCCAGGGGGTGCACTTCTTGTAAGAGCCTGGGACAGCCGGTGGTTTTACCTGCGCCGCGGCCCAGAATAGGTGGTTTGGTGGCGGGGTTTCCATCGTTTCCAAAAAAAAAAAAAAAAAAAAAAGGTCAGATAATCGGTAGCTAAGGCTAATTATGAATTATTAGTTGTTGCTCAACAAGAAAACAAATAGATGTCTTATTAGTGGTTATAATTTTAGCCAAAGGAAAGTAAAATCTGCATGGGGTGAGAGGCACAATGTATCTCTGTCCATGCATGACACAAATAAATAAATTACTATTTGTCTTTAATACGTTCATGTGTTGAGGAACTTGAAGGTGGATAAAATCTGTTTATTAAATGAGTTATGTGGACATGGTATGATAGTTAATTGTGTAATTTTATGTCATTTTGACTTAAGTTTAGTTGAGGAACTTGAAGGTGAATAAAACATGTTTATTAAATGAGTTACGCGGATATGATATGATAGTTAATTGTGTAATTTTATGTCATTTTGACCCATAAGTTTATGTCGTGTTTATTTTGTTGACCCAAACTTCCCCGCCAGTTATTATTTGTTTGCAGATCCGAAACCTATAAGTATTGAAATAAAATGAACAATGTAGGTGATTTGTTATTGGGATGCTGGATTCTTGTTTAATAATATATAAAGTTCATGGATTCCTTATTGTAGTCTTGCATGTGGTTTATGAATTCCAAAGATAAGTTAATTATTGTTGTCAATGCAAATTTTGATTTATGCAAAATCTCTCTTAAATTGATATCTGGAATTCTACCATCACTATGCCACCTTATTAAGAGTCACACGGAAGGTTGACAAGGTCAATTTTAAGTTTGTATCAGTAATATATGAAACTTTTGGATTGTGTGCACCAGTCCTGTATGTGGTTTATGAATTCCAAAAATAAGCTAAATTAATTTATAATAAAATATGCTTGGGTTTTGTAACTTGTCTCTGAATGTGATGCAAGGAAAATTCTATCCTTGGTGTTTCATCTTATTATCAATGGAAGGTTGACGTGGTCATTTTTTTTAAATGATTGACATCCTTGTTTCTGGAGAAGTGTTAAATTCATACAGTACTGTGATGACCTTTATGTGATTGACTGCAAATCTATCTCCAAAATTTATTTTACACCTGTTCATATCTTTTTCAACTTTTGTCTGTTAGGAAGGTTTTTACTTCTCCTTTTTAAGGTAACAAATAGTTCTAATATATAGGACTGAAGCATTATATTGAAAAATATTACCCTGGACCTTTTTTTCCATTTATTATTTACTATGGTATATTACTAATTATTATTTTGCAGGCTCTTGAGAAATCTCCTCAAGTAGAGCAATACAACAATTCTGATGACAACTCTCCAGAATTGGACAGCAGTTTTCTTGATGATTTCTCAGATGATGATAGTTTTGATGGGGAGGTAGTTATTTCTTTGATACTACCTGGTTCTATGTATTATAGAAAACTTATCTGAAATGTTCTACTACTATGTGGTGAACTGACGGAAACTACTTTCCATAATTATTATCATCTTATATTTTATGGGCAGATCTCGTTGGGCTCCCTTATAGTATGATTTAGACATGAGCAGGGCTCCATGATTTGAAATTTTGAAAAGTATAAATAACCTTCCCTATGCAGGTTTCTTGGGCATTCCAATGCAGGGGAGGTTTCTGACAATACAAGACCCAGAGGAATTCCACATCCTTCACAATAGAGAAGCTGCACTGAATTGATTAGAGCATATTTTTGGGGCACCTTTTGGCTTTTGTGGATTCTACTCTGGGTCTTGTATTGACATTTGTATGGTTCTCTTAGTTTTTGGTTAGAGCCTCCAGCCCATTGGATCTTTTCCTCTTTGTGTGTGTGTGTTGACTGTTGGTCTTTTTGCATAGAAATCAATCATCCTTTCTATATGTAATAATTTTATACTGTTTCTTACCAAAAAGTAAATTCTAAAATCATACTGGTGTTCGGAGGTTATCAATACTTAAATAGTACTACACCCTTGATCGTTAAATATCGATTGCTTGTTGAACCCTGTGAATTGCTTGAAAGTAGGATACTCCAAATTTGTGGGTCCAAGAGTTTTATAAAACATTCTTGGTGGGAAAAAAATGTGAATGAAAGATCCCACTAAATTGAATTGGGTCTATGAATCTAAGAAATAGTGAGAATTGCGCCCAGTAATGCATGCATTTATACATATGGGATATCTTAATAATTGGATTCTAGTCATTTATATACTTGGTGGAAGTCTGTTCAATTTATGTCCTGCTACATGTAACTTTTTCATTGATTTTTCAGGAAATCACAAATCCCGATCCTGACAAGAAGGATAAACTAATATCCTTAGCGAGAATGGGATACTCAGTGGACGAGGCTTCAATAGCCATGGAGAGATGTGCGTATTCCTGTCTTACTATGATTAATTGTGTTTGGGCTGTTGTCTATTTGCAAATTATGTGCAATTATGTACACATTTATAATGTCGATGAAACCAATATCCTCTGAAAAGAGGTTTCAGCGTTTCAACCAGGAAAGAAATAGATGGGCCAGACACCTGCATATTTACGTTCTTATCTTTGTTGTTCCTTCTGCAAACCTTGCAGGGCCAGATGCTACTGTTGCAGAGTTGACAGATTTTATATGTGCTGCTCAAATGGCAAAGGCAGCTGATGCACTTCTGGGAGAAATAGAAGAGAAGGTAATTGGTTTTGGTTTCCCCATTTAATGATTTATATATCCTGTTAATGCTGTTCATACTGCCTTCAGTATAATCAAATGCCAGGTTTTCCATACAGCCAAGGCCGAAGCCATGTAATGAATTTCATAAGAACAAGAAGAGGAGAATGTTGGACTATGAGAAGATGCCTCTTGATGAGCCCATTCGCCTCCCAAATCCTATGATTGGATTTGGAGTACCCAATCATTCAGGAGCGATGGTGCATCGATCTCTTCCAGAGGCTGCCATTGGACCTCCCTATTTTTATTATGAGAATGTGGCCCTTGCTCCCAAAGGAGTATGGGACACTATCTCAAGGTTTTTATACGATGTGGAGCCGGAGTTTGTCGACTCGAAGTATTTCTGTGCTGCTGCAAGGAAAAGGGGATACGTGCACAATCTGCCAATCGAAAGCAGACGTCCTCTCTATCCGGTTCCTCCACAAACCATACTTGAAGCGCTGCCCTTAACAAAGAAATGGTGGCCTTCATGGGACACAAGGACCCAATTAAATTGCTTGCAAACTTGTATTGCAAGTGCAAGACTGACAGAGAGGATCCGTAAGGCACTTGAAGACTATGATGGTGAGCCACCTCAGCATGTCCAAAAGTATGTTCTTGATGAATGCCGGAAGTGGAACCTTGTCTGGGTGGGGCGGAATAAATTGGCACCACTTGAACCTGATGAAGTGGAAATGCTTTTGGGATTCCCGAAGAACCACACGAGGGGAGGGGGAATCAGTAGGACAGATAGATATAAATCCCTCGGGAACTCATTCCAAGTTGACACCGTGGCATACCATCTGTCAGTCTTGAAAGGAATATTCCCCAATGGCATCAATGTTCTCTCTCTTTTCTCAGGGATTGGTGGTGCAGAAGTTGCCCTACATCGGCTTGGCATCAGGTTGAAGAATGTTGTGTCCGTTGACATCTCAGAAGTAAACAGGAATATTGTCCGGAGTTGGTGGGAACAAACCAACCAGAAGGGGAATTTGATTGACCTCATGGATGTTCAACAACTCACTGCTGACCGGTTAGAGCAGATGATCAGCGCATTTGGCGGATTTGATCTTGTTATTGGCGGGAGTCCATGTAACAACCTTGCTGGTAGCAATAGGGTTAGCAGGGATGGTCTCGGGGGTAAAGAATCTTCTCTCTTCTATGATTATTTTCGTATTCTGGACTTGGTTAAGGGCATGATGCCAAAAAATTACTAGTTTCATGTTAATTGAGAATAATTTGCGGATGTTAGTATTAAACTGCAGCCTGCTGTCCCAAGGCTTTTTCTTTAAACATGAGGAGCAAATAATTTATTCCAAAAGGAATTAGAATTTCATGTCATGTCATTTAATTATTATTATTATTATTATTATATTATTATTATTATTATTATTATTAGTATTATTATTATTATTATTATTATTATTATTAGTATTATTATTATTATTATTATTATTATTATTATTATTATTATTATTATATTATTATTATTATTATTTTAGATGAGATACCATTTAATTGTGGTTGTAGCAATTTGATTCTAATTTTTTATTATCAAGGCTGCAACCAAGATGCTTTTGAGATTATTTTGGCATCCAGAAAATGTGGACAGAACGCTAATATGGACTATTGGACTCAAAAGAAAACCACTCTACGACGACAATGTACAATCTTGACAAATTAATATTAGCTAGAATTAAGAAAATATATTAATTTAGCAAATATCATTTAACCAATAAATTGATGATTAGCAATTTACCTAATTTAAGAAGATTAACTGAAAAAATTATTAATTTCTGAGGATGTCTTGGATTCCTATTTTAATTTGAGAATGACACACCATAGCTTAAATTTAAAAATAAAAAATAAATAAATAAAAGTAAAATTGGATACATGTTTTACAAATGCCTTCAAGACATCATATAAATTTTTTTTTTATATGAGACAACAACGATTTTATATATATATATATATAATTTATTATCTTACAAATTTTCGAATCACTAATTTTAGTATGTTGTCCCTAAATCGACCCTAAACACAACATAACCCTACCATTAATGGACCCCTATTCGATTACACCATTTTTTGTTGAAGTATTTTTTTTTTTTTTGAAAAATCATTCAATTTTACTTAGTAATTCATAAAGTTTGAAAATAGTTTGAAGTTGAAATCACAAACCATATATATTACCAAATCAAACATTAAAAGTTGATGCAACTATGTTTAGTGAGGGAATTAAACCATATATAGCTTATAATGCTAGTTACTTTCCTCAGATAGTTGAATCTGATTCGATGTCACTAAGAAAACATGGTATCACAAAAAGGAAAAGTCTTTTGAGTACTTGGTGTCGGATAAAAATAACAATATTTATCGTGAGATTCTTATAAATTACTTGATTGAAAGATAATTATTGTATTTAATGGTTTACTGTGATTTTCATTCCCGGGAAATTCTGAAGCACGAAGAGGGGTATAATGGGATTTACATAGTAAATGGTTCAAGGCTCTTGCGAGGATGAGATGTCAGACTAAAGGTCCAAGCCCGAGGTACATAGGGATGTCTGAGAGAAGAGTCAGTTGAGGAGGATAGGTTGGAATACCGACCCGACCTGGTGAGAAGGTATCAGAACTGATTGAACTTGAGCATCTGTGGAGGTTGACCCGAGGTGGTCCATGACTACTGACCCGACCTGAGAAATAAGCAAGAAAGAGTATTCAGCGATATTCCTCTTGACGTACCGACCCAGGGGACCGAGGTCTGGGTTGTAGTATCTTGTACTTATATATGAATGACGTAAGCCTTACATGAGAGTTTGAACCTCCATAAGGCTGATATGACAAGAGTCGGTCAGGGACTTCCCTTCTGACATAAGGAACATCGTGGGAGTGGTTGAATCGCAAGCTGTCACATGGACAGAACATGTGGCAGAGGATAAATGTGGGAATGATAGTTTTTTTCTAACATAAAGTGGTTGAGTTAGAAGACCAAAGCTACTGTTTGCAGAGCAATTGGGGAAAAGGAGCATGGGCGACAGTGACGGGCTGACATGAGCTGACATCACGAGTTTGCGTAATAGTGGTTTCGGAAGTCTATATAAAGAAGTCGAAGGCTTATTTTCAATAGTTGGCTTGTTGATTCCTTTTGGCTAGCATTATTTACAACTTGTAAAAAAGAGCTCTAAAAAGCTTAGTGAAAAAGAGAGAAAGCTGGTTGGTCTTGACTCGAGCTCTTAATAAAATTTCGTTTCTTTGTTCCTTTTGACGTAGGATGGAGCCACTCTCCGCCGAACCACGTTAAACCTATGTTTTCTCTGTGATCTTTTCTGTCTGCTTGCTAAGTTTGCTTCGATTCCCAATTAACCGAATAAATTCACTGCTCGTGAGAGATTTGTTCGAGAAGTATATTTCCTTAATTACCTCTGGAACGAAAAACAACCGTCAACAACAATAATCCTACTATTATTATTGATTGATACTAATTTTTTACTAGCATCATGTTGGACAATTATGACCCATAGCATCAATATTTGTAAAAGACATGGTGTTCTTTGTACAAATTAACTATGTGACAAAGGAAATTGCTCTTTTATCATTTGTAATTGGATTATTTGGATATATAAATGATAAAAGTCCATATGATTAGTACAAGATTAATAAGATATGAGACATATTAATCCACGAAAGGTTTAATCATTAAATATCTCTAGTCGTAGTATTATCGAGATTGGACATCGATAATGCGGAATAGGCTAGTTGCACTTGTGCGCGTTATGGAAGCGTAACGACATAGTTCTCATATATTTAAGTATTGGATACTTATGCAAGTGTGATAGGAGGTTCTGTTAGCCATTGGAACTGGAACAGCTTCGCTCTGGATAGACCCATCAGAATCTCATTGGTAGTATGACTATGTGTCTATGGGAATCCGAATCAGGGTAGGTGTATGTGGTCTTAACTTGAGACTTGCATCGCTAATACTTGCGACAATCAGTACGCTTTGGTTTTGGTCGTCCGGGGCTTTAACAGGTTCTGTGTACGCCTTTTCTGGTTTTACTGAGAATCGTAGTGTATTGAGTGTGATGTCAAGATGGAAGTGTCACTTCAGTCATATGGAGATGATGATCACGCAGGATACAGAACTTATACTCTTATATGCTGCAGCTATCGGGATAGTATGACAAGGTCATGACTTTCCGATCAAAGAGACTAGTTGCTAGTGATCTGATATATGTTTCGTACGGGACAGACACAATTCCAGCCCCAGGCCTAGCATGTGACATTTGATACTGATGAGCGGAAAATATATCAATATTTACCGCCACTTTTACTTAATATTTTGTTTAGTTTCTCCGGTTTGATGAACGTTTTGATGTGTTTTAGTTTATTTTGCAGATAAAATAATATTGGGACACAATGAAATCATTTAAGACGAAATGTGGGTCAAATAAGGGTAAAAATTGGACTTGACATATTAATTTTGGAGATTGGAAACTTGAAATGGCGTTTTAACGAAGTGCAGTTTTGGAAATTCCAATTTTGCGCATATGTCGTATTTTGGGCATAACTTTTTACTCTGATATCGGATTGAGCTGATTCAAGTTCTAGATTAAAGAAGACTCAAAGATCTACAACTTTGAAAGACAAAATAATTTCGAATTCTGAATATTTCATGCCCGAAATTATGAACCATCCAGAAGTGTGTTGTGTGTAATTATTAAAGTCATTTTCAATCATTTTCAAAGCAAAAAATAAATTAATAAATAAATAATAAAAATTATCAAATCACACCAAACATGATAAGCAATTAGTGGAGCAATTAATAATGGATTTGGTGGAGCTATTAGTAGAGCAATTAGTGGAGCAATTAATAATGGATTTGGTGGATGATTTGATGGAGGCAAAATTTTGCCTATAAATACCAAGTCATTTCATTTGTAAATTCATATTTTCTTCTAAGGAATTCCTTAAGAATACTAAGAAGATTGTATCTTGTTTGTTTATTTACAGCTTTCAGTAATTAATTTCCGCTTTCGCACTTTCTTTTCTTTACTTTTCAATTTTTACTTTCCGCAATTTACTTTTACACACAGTACTTTTCTTTTTTTAATTTTTAGTTTTTACTTTCAGTAATGAGGAGGTAACTCCCATTTACTGGGGTAAAATGTAAAACTTTTATTACTAATATTTATATTAATCTCCCTTAATTATAATATATAACTAGTTAAAACCTGACTTAACGAGGATACCGCCATATTGGTCGGTTGGTAATTATTTAAATTGGTTTTAACCTGACTAAACTGGATACCGCCTGATTGGTCGGTTGGTAATTAATTATTAATTTGACTTAATCTGGATACCTTCTATATGGCTGGTTGGTAATTATCATGCAAAGTTAATATATTATATTATGGGAGATATCTAAAATAGAAGTAATAAAAGTGGATCATTTTACCTCAGCATTTTCTTTTATTGTACTTTTACTTTATTTACTTTTCAGCAATTTACTTTTCAGCATTTACTTTTCAGCAATTTACTTTCAGTAATTTACTTTTCAGCATTTACTTTCAGTAATTTACTTTTCAGCATTTAATTTTCAGTATTTATTTCAGCATTTACTTTCCGTCATTTACTTTTCAGCAATTTACTTTTCAGAATTTTACTTTATGTCTTTTATTTTATTTAAGTTTTTACTAGCCCTGGTTATGTGTCGTAACTAAGTTAGTTATCTGGAGTTGTGATGAATTCTAATATCACCGGTTTATAAGGGGTTATTTTATAGTTTGGGAAATTTAAAGGTTTACTTATTAAGTCTTAAGCTTAATATGTCTTGTTAATTGGCCACTAATAAGATTGATCTGGTAAATCTAAAATAAACTTGACAAAGGAATTTTAGGTTTCAACCTTAAACTTAATAGCCCACGATCTTCCTTGAGTATAGATAACCCTTTAATATATTTCATTACAGGATAGACATATACATGTCGGGCAGGGGTAGCCATAATTGGAACTTAAACTTAATGAATCCAGGTAATTTGGTTGACATAGACATATGGTTCAATTGGGTTATACTGGGTATTTGAGTCTGACCATCGACAGAGGCTTTCGCATAATTTAGTGTTCCAGGTTAGTAAACCGATATATTACACAAAAATGAAATAACCACTTCATCTTTAAAATGATATTGGAAGATTCACAACCCTAGATAGTTTCCTAATATTGAATTTTCTTAAACCTACTTTCGCGCAATTTTATTTACTTGTTTTAAATTCAAAATCATCACCATTTCAAATCAATCAATCAACCTGTTAGATACTAGTAATCATTTGACCTCATAAAATTAATAGATTAGGCATTAAGTCCTCGTGGGATCGATACTTTTTAGACTACTTGAACGATACGTGCGCTTGCGTTATACGCGTATTATTACGCACATGTCAGATACTAGATCGTAATACGCAATACACTATATACTACGCCTGATAAAGATTGTATATTATTCGTTGAATATTTCTGGAGAATTGGGTAGGCACAGTGTTTTGCTAGAAGCCAACCATGTCTTGTAAATCAGTAAGAACGTGGTGGTACCGGGTATGCACGTGTTCGGATAGTCTGACAACCGGATTTACTGCCAACATATCCAGGGATCTCTTGGGTCGCTTCCCAAAGATTCACCGATGAGATTTGACTCGAACAGAATTAATCTGGGATTAATTATGAGAGAGAAAATTAATCTGGGATTAATTACGGCAATAATTAATCTGGGATTAATTAACAGAGAGGAAATTAATCTGGGATTAATAGCGTAATGAATTAATCTGGGATTAATTCGTGAATAAGAGAGAACACGATTAATTTGGAATTAATCGGTAAAATAAATTTAATAGTTAAATTGGATTTTTTCCATTTAATTTATTTATTTGGCTAAAATATATATTGGATATTAAATGAAATCGGATTTCAACACGAATTAAAATTGGATTTTAATTCAAGCGAACGAATTAATTTGGAATTAATTCGTAAGCGACTTTCGTAATATTTTGCTAGGCATTATTATTTAATTAAATTGGATTTAATTACGTCGCGACGAAAAATTTATTAATCGGATTAAACGAACCCGAACCCGAAGTGTGTTGAGCAACCCAACTTGAATTTTGAATTTAAATGTGGGATCCACCAACTTACATCAACAAGTCACTTGAGTGATGTAAGTGTAGGGGTTTTAGGGGGTGAATCTGGTAACGCAGCGGAAGCGGTGAAAATCCGATTTTCAGATTTCAAAACTTTTTCTTGGATTAATTAAATAAACATATTTATTTAATATTCCAATAATCAAATTATGAAATAAAATTCAATAAATCATGTTTAAGTGAATTTACCAAATACCCTTACTTTGGTATTTTGTCCATTTTAGTCCGAAATTGATCTAATCAATTTTGAATGATTCTAAATCATTCTAAGATGAACTTAGCATGTTCAAAACATCAAAACACCAAAAGCACCAAAAACCCCATAAATCATCATCAAAGCCGTGAGCACTCATTAGTGCCCCAAATGTACCATTTGTCATTTCATGCTTCAAAACACATCCAAATGTAATCCAATGAACATGAAACTTTATATGCATCATATACACACACAAATACACAAATATATGAAAACCCCCCAAATTTGGAATTGGTCATGAACCCTAATTTTTCAATTCCAAAAATTGGACAAATTAGACCAAATACATTAAATCAATTACTTCAATCATCATTCTTCCATCCAATCCAAGTCTCAACACAATGAAACAACTCAAGATCAAATCTAGGTCATTTAAGAGTGGTTCAATAACTCTAGATTAGCAACATGGTTTCAAAAACCTTAAAAGAAAGTTTACAACTACAATAGTCACAACCTTCCTTCACCATACATGCTCAACACTTCTATCAAACTTCCATCAACAAAAACACAAAGAAATAAAGAAAGAAATAATCTAAGAACATCACATGTTGAAGCCTAGAACTTAAGGAACAATTCCTCTCTAATAGCAAGTTTGAAAAACTTACTAAATTCCAAGCTATCTTTAATCTTTCTTTCTTTCTCAAGCTTTCTTTAAGTTTCTTCAATGGAGTTTCTTTTAGTAAAGTGTATTAGGTTATTGAAATGAAAAGCAAATGAAAACAAATATACTTGTGAAAGAAAATGCCTTGGCCGAAACTAACATCAAGCATATACCAAAAATTTTCATTTCAAAGTCATTTAATCAACTTGACAAATATCTAAAACACTTAATGGATATTTATTTAAGTCAACAATTGCAACTAATGTCATTTACTTCAAATATCCTAACATAAGATATTTATATTTTAATTAACTTAATCATTTAACAATTAAATAATTAATTAATTAATCAAATACAAATATATTAAATATATGTATAATATTTACATTAAATATTAAAAACATATATTCATTTAGGATATTAGTCAAATAACTCATTTTGACTATTAATTAATGTGTATTTAAATTAATCAAATATTAAATGTAAATACACAATAATTAGGCAAATGACTATCTAGTCCTTTTAGCACGTATCTTGTGTTTAACCTTTAAACGACTTTATAAATAATCAATATTATTTATTAATGTTGCTCTAGTGCTCTACGAGTATGTTTCATTATTGAGACTCTCTAGATTCAGGTATATCCGTCACGAAATCTAATTTCGTGTCCATAATCTGTCCACCCGTAGATTATGACGATCACAGATAATCTCGATGAACCATACAGGTCGAGGTCATGGCAAATGTATAATTCCTCCGTCACAGGTATCCGGATAAATCCCAGAGATATAGATGTAAATGTCAAATCTCTATCGGATTATCCAGTCGACTATTCTATTAGCAATCTCTAAAAGAATATTTAGAACTAGCTTCTAAACTTTACCACGGGCCCATGGTTTTATCTGATTGCTAATCATATGGACTACATATGCTCTGATACACAGAACTGACGGATCCTATTTTGATACACATAGGACACCCTGAGGATCTGTCTACACCCAACGAACAGGCAGAGGTTTGATCTAAATAGATCGGTGACGTGACTGCCGTCTAAGTGTAGAATATGTCTCATGTGCCCACAATGGCATCTCAAGTCTAAGAATCACAAGTGCTACTCAACCCAAGAAGATTCTTATTGACGATGGTGTACCATCCATTAAGAATCTTCGGTGAGTCGTTCAGTGTTTATCCGCTATAAACACCTACACGTCTATACTAGTCTCCAAGACTAATGGTTCATTGAGAAACCATTGGAATCATATATTCCAGTATACGACATGTACCGGTCTCAACGGGTTTACTATACTGACCAAGTAGTGTAAACCTTGACCAGGAACTGTCTGAGAATGACAACGTCATGATACTTCTCAATGTCCGTTGCGACGCTTTTGCAACTGTATCATGACTAATCATTCTCGGGTCATTACGTCTTTACCATATAGAAAGATAGATTATATTATAGAAACTGCATATATTATTCATAATAATAATGTTTTACAGAAGTATTTAACATAAATACAACCGGGAATTGGCGCTCTGAGCACCAACCCCAACAGTAAGTGGTTGGGAGCTTTAATGCTAACTTGTCCAACACACTTTGCATTTCTTTTTTGGAAAAAAGATATACACATTTTGGTTGTTGACTTTTGGATAAGTTTTTGAAAATCAAAAATATCAAAAACATTATCTCTTCTCCTCTTCCTCTCTTGGCCGAAAGTTTGCTACTCTTGGAGGGCAAATCAATTTTTGTTCTTGCTAGCACATAAATGAGTGAATCAAGATGATAGGGAAACTCACCCAAGTGTTGGAAACACTCTACAAAGCTTGGAGCTTCAACAAATACAAAGAAAAGTTTTGAATCTCATCCGATCAAAGTAAGTTTTTCCGCAACTTGTCTTTGATTTTTCACACAACAAATCAACTTAGTGATCTTGTGGCATGTGTAGGACACTAGAAATGGTATCTAGAGCCATTCTAAGTTTGATTTGAAAATCTAGGGTTCATGACTTTAATTTGGGGATTTTGTGTTTGGAGCATGATTTGCCTAAATTGGTTGTTTGGTTGTGTTTGAATGATGATGAATTGGATTTGTGCATCTTTGATTTTGTAAAAATTGATTGGATAAATTTTTCCCCAAAATATACCACATGGCCGAATGCACCCTAGATAGGACTCATGGTGATTTTTTGAAAATTAGACAATTGGATGTGTTGTTGGCATGAAATGTATGTTAGATGTTGATTTAATTGGATTGAAATCAAATTGCATGATAATTTCCGTACCAAAACTGTGAGCCTAAGCATGTTTAATGGATTGAGTTTGCTTCAATTTGTGTTGAACATGAATTGGAATAAATGAGCATGATTAATTGATTTAATTAGTGTTTTGGAAACATTAGATTAGTTAATTAATTATGTTAATTACACTTGAAATGGATTAATATGTAATTTGAAATAATGTATTAATTTAATTGTTGTAATTGAGCTTAATGGGCTTGGTTGGGCCAAGTTTGGTTTTGGTCAATTGAGTTGGATCCAATTCGGCCTAAAACCATTTCCTTAAAGTCCAAATATGATTATTGGGCCTTTAAAAATTTAATTGGGCCTAAATTGATTTTTGGCAGGATACAGAACTGGTACTCTTATATGCTGCAGCTATCGGGATAGTATGACAAGGTCATGACTTTCCGATCAAAGAGAGTAGTTGCTAGTGATCTGATATATGCTTCGTACGGGGCAGACACAATTCCAGCCTCAGGCCTAGCATGTGACATCTGATATTGGATCGTAATACGCAATACACTGTATACTACGTCTGATAAAGATTGTATATTCTTCGTTGAATATTTCTGGAGAATTGGGTAGACACAGTGCTTTGCTAGAAGCCAACCATATCTTGTAAATCGGTAAGAACGTGGTACCGGGTACGCACGTTCGGATAGTCCGACAACCGGATTTACTGCCAACATATCCAGGGATCTCTTGGGTCGCTTCCCAAAGATTCATCGATAAGATTTGACTCGAACAGAATTAATCTGGGATTAATTATGAGAGAGAAAATTAATTTGTGATTAATTATGGCAATAATTAATCTGGGATTAATTAACAGAGAGAAAATTAATCTGGGATTTATTCGTGAAGAAGAGAGAACATGATTAATTTGGAATTAATCGGTAAAATAAATTTAATAGTTAAATTGAATTTTTCCATTTAATTTATTTATTTGGGGTAAAATAATATATTTGATATATTAAATGAAATCGGATTTCAACACGGAATTAAAATTGAATTTTAATTCAAGCGAACGAATTAATTTGGAATTAATTCGTAAGCGACTTTCGTAATAATTTTGCTAGGCATTATTATTTAATTAAATTGAATTTAATTACGTCGCGACAGAAAATTCGTTTAATCGGATTAAACGAACCCGAACTCGAAGTGTGTTGAGCAACCCAACTTGAATTTTGAATTTAAATGTGGGACCCACCAACTTACATCAACAAGTCACTTGAGTGATGTAAGTGGTTGGGAGCTTTAATGCTAACTTGTCCAACACACTTTGCATTTCTTTTTTGGAAAAGGATATACACATTTTGGTTGTTGACTTTTGGATAAGTTTTTGAAAATCAAAAATATCAAAAACACTTTCTCTTATCATCTTCCTCTCTTGGTCGAAAGTTTGCTACTCTTGGAGGGCAAATTTTTCTTTCAATTTTTGTTCTTACTAGCACATAAAGGAGTGAATCAAGGTGATAGGGAAACTCACCCAAGTGTTGGAAACACTCTACAAAGCTTGGAGCTTCAACAAATACAAATAAAAGTTTTGAATCTCATCCGATCAAAGTAAGTTTTTCCACAACTTGTCTTTGATTTTTCACACAACAAATCATCTTAGTGATCTTGTGGCATGTGTAGGACACTAACACATCATAAAAAATAAAAAAACTTTCTAGTAGGGATGGTCTCGAGTAATCTTACATTTTGGATGTTTTTAAACAAGCTTTTAGAATGAGGCTACCAATAAATGATGAATATTTATATATAATCATATTATATATTTAAAAATTATTATTTTATATTTAGATCTACAATTTTAATTAAATTTTGTGATCCTAACCAACCACATGAATGGATCATCTCAAGCCAACTTTGTCAACAAGTTCATTCTTTAATTGTCTGGTGTCTTTACAACAGTTATTTCAAATACTTAGTGATTAATAAATTTTATTTTTATAAATAAAATAATATATTACACATACTAAGTCATAAAGTGATTTTTTTTGGTTAAAATGGAAAAAATGAAATGAAATAAAAAAGGAAAAAGGTAAAATGAGGTAGATTTGGCCACTGGTCCGGTTCGATTCCGAACCGGACGGTTCCAATTCACTGCGGTTTTTTTTAATAATGATTTTAAAATAAAAAATAAAAATGAGATTAAAAAATTTATGAATTTGAATTTAGATTACATTAAATTAAAAATAAAATTAAAGAGCTTGATCTTAAATTTTTAAAAACGTAAGTTGTCTACGTATCCTCTAGAGGTGAGATGAATCAAAGCTCATGTAGCTTCAATACAATTTTAAGATAGTTCCCTATTATAATTTACAATTATTTACTGATCAATCTTCAGTATTATCAGTGCATGTTAATCCTTCAGCTCTCGTTCTGCTTGCACTTGCAGATGCAAGTCTTCCACACATGTTGTTGCTTCTAAAGTACTTGGATGTAATGAAGATCGTCTCGCTTCAAAAATATTACCTTATAAGATGAAGACTTGCTCAACCGCAACAGTGGAAACAAGTATTGTCAGCACCTGTTTAGCAATAATTGATAATACATGATAGATATTTTGATGTCGGTTCCACCGTCAAGTACTTGAAAATTCTTACGCACTAAACTTTCAGTAGGAAACTTGAAATTGGTAGATAAATAATTATCTAATTTCGGATTATTAGTTGTGTTATTCATATGTTTTTTATTTCATTGTAGTAATCAATAATCACCTACATCAAGTCTTAAATGTATTAGAGGTTCGCTGCTATTAGATTGTCCTACTGATTGCAAGTTATATCTACTAACATAATCATTAAATAAATTTATTAAATCAATTTTTATTTTTTCTATTATTCTTGTAATATTAATTTCAACAGTTATTCCTAAATATGTATAGTAAGCTTGTAAGGCACTATTCAAACCTTCTAATTTAAATTTAGGATAAAAAACCGTGGCAATAAGATAAAGTAACGGAATGTCTTTAAAATAACTCAACCATTTTCGTGTCATAACAGAAATAGCTTCAATTAAAACAAAATCATTAGGATCAGAACTTTTAGCATGCTCAGATAGAGTACTAACAATATTCAAACTTTTAACAAGAAATAAATGTGTTGTAAGATAATAAACTCCGCTAAAATATTTGTAGCAACATTAAAAACTTTTAAAATTCTAAATTTTTTTCACAAATATCCCATTGACTAGGCAAAAGTGTGATATGTTGAACATGTTGAGAAAAAAACTACATAATACATATTTGTATTGGAAAGCTTGACATAAAAGAAAATAAGTTGAATTCCAACGTGTTGGAATATTTCGTGAAAATTTTACCGATTTAACACCATTTAATTTACAAAACTTGGCCAATTCCCTCTTAACTTGAGAATATGACCAAATACAATTAAGTACAATTTTAATAGGATCAATGTAAGGTGCTAAAGAAATAAGACCATATTGAACACATAAATTAAGAACATGGCATGTGCAACGAAAATGAAAAAATCGACCCCCCCAAATTTGGTTGACATATTTCTTTTAAATCTCTAATTGAAGCAGTATTTGCAGATGCATTGACAAAACCAATTGTTAAAATTTTACCTAATAAATCATATTCATAAAAAAATTACTTTAATCATTCTATAAATATTTTGTGCAGTATGTTGCTCATCAAAAACTCTAAATGCAATAAGTCATTTTTGCATGTTCCATGATGCATCAATCCAATGACAAGTCACACTTATATATGAGTGTGTTTGCCAATGGTCACTCCAAATATCAGAACAAATAGAAAGACAACCTTTAAAATTTCTAAATATTTTCATTTAAAATAATTTTACCATCTTTGTATAATTTAAAATTTTGACGTTTTATTGTATTTCTAGTCATTTTACAGGCAACAAGATTTAAAGCATTTTGAACGTAATTAGTAAAAGTAAAATTTTCACCAAAACTTAAAGAAATATCAGAACAAAAAGAAAGACAACCTTTAATATTTCTAAATATTTCATTTAAAATAATTTACTATCTTTGTATTGTTGGGGCACTTGTGGAACCCCTAGGGTCGGATCGGTGCCCGGGCAGCGGAAATGGGTCTAACCCATGGATATCAAGTATGAGTGTAATTTTAAATCATTTAATGAAATATTATATTCCATTACGAGTGTATAGGAAAAAATCGGGACTGAATCGGAGTCCGGAAGCTCTCGAACGAAGCAAAACAAAAACTGCGCGCATCAATGGCATGTCGCGCGTGTACCACACGCGCTACAGTGCGCGCGAGAGCACTGTAGCGCCCAGGTGGTACATCCCTTTTTTTTTTTTTTTTTTCAATTGTTTTTGTTGTTTGCTTACATTTCCTACAGCTCTCTGGAAATTTTCCAGAGAGCTGATGCTATTAGGATATTACCCTAATAGTTTTTGATCTTCCCTAAACACTTCAAAAACACCCAAAATTAATTTTTAATTTCAAAACCAACATAAACACATGTTATAGAATAAAAATCTAGTTTTTCAAAATATCAAATGTTTTTCCAAAAACATAAATTTATTCTAAATACACATTTGCGTAAATTTTGAATTCAATACACGAACCATTTTAGAATCACAATTAGAAATGTCTCATGAACAATTCTAGTTCACCTAAAGGTAATCAAGTGAATTTAGAATGGTAGCCATAGCTCTAAACTTTAATTTTGAGTTCTAAACTCTTATTAATTGTTCTATGTCCAACATGAACATCTTTGACCTAATTACAAGCATATTGTATTTATACTTCTAAAGTATCCTAACACAATTGATTAGCCTTATTCAATATTAAGCTATGTGATCATGCATCTAATACACAAATAAACATAGCTTATGAGAAGATCAAACATTACCTAGTAAGCTTAATGCAAGATCCAATCTACTTCTCATTTATTGAAATTGTTGGAGAACCTCCAAGGTGTGCAAGCTTGACTCCAAGATCCAATCTTGTTTCCAATGCTTCCAAGCTTCACTTCAAGATCCAATCTTGATTTCTCCTAGATGAAATATTGTAGAGACCTCACAAGTTTCTCTAAACACTTCTCTAACTTAGGCTAATCTCTCAAGAATTTGCTTATGCTTGTATTTGAACTTGTAATTAAAACTTTCATAAAGCTTGCTATTTATAGCAAAACTTAGACAATTTTTAATTAATAAAAGTTGTAATCAACTTTTAAGTAGGCTTAATCTAATTTGTCCAAATATGTATAATTAGGTTTGACTAATCTCTATTGTCTCCCACTTAGATTTAATCCAATTAAATCAAGCCAAGGATTAGGAAATAGATTAGTTAAATGTTTGCCACCTTGATTTAATCAATTAAATCAAGCCAAAACCATCTATTATTACATATTTACAATTACCATAATATCCTCAAATGGTAGAGAGAATTATGATTTTACAATTAAGCTCTTGTGTAATTATTGAATTAATCCAATTAATCCAATTAGGTCAAAGTAAATAATCAATGTTATCCAATAACACTTGATTATCTTAGTTGATAATTATAATATCGAATATTATCTTTTATCAAAAATTAATCGGCTACCCAAGTGCTCAACGAGTACACTTCATATTGGGACTCTCTAAGTTCAGACACGTTCGTCATATAAGCCTAGCTAATATGTACGCAATTCGGCCACCTCCAAATTCACGAAGAACACGAACGACCTTTCTGAACTATGTAAGTCGAAGTCATCATATATGTTTAACAATCCCTTCGTCGTAGGCTATCCGAGTTGTGCTTAGGAAACATAGAATATACCGTCAAGTTTCCAAGACACACATCTCATATCGACATGTCCACGATTCTTCATAACTGATACGATCCACCCTAGGTGATCGACTTTGGCCAAAGATTTAAGAATCATGACTTTATTCACATGGATACCTAAACCCCTTATGGTACACATATGAGACGACATATCTTATCTTGCTTCGCACTTGATTACTGAGTGCATCGGTCCACACCTAACGAACATCTAGAGGCCAGACCATGAAAGGTTTCTGACATACATGACATCTAAGTGTGGAGGATCTCACACAAAATCAATGATATCCTATAGTCAAAGGATTACATATGCTACTCGACTCGAGGAGATTCCTATTGACGGTGGTGTGTACTTCCAACTATTAGGAATCACCTGTGAGTTATTCAGTATTCGCTCCAACGAATACCCACATGTCTATACGAGTTTCCAAAACTCATGGTACATCGGGTTAAACCATTGGAACTCCAATTCCAATATACGACATGTGCTAGTCTTCTAGGTTATAGGAATTCGACCGTATTCCAAAACCAACGATTAAGAATATTTACTTTAAGAATAGTTTACACCTAGTGTCAAAACCATTCTAAGGTCGATGTCATTCTTAGCATATCTATACATCATTTTAATACGCATAATGACAATACCATTAATAAGGTATGAAATGAAAAATGTAGTTATTTTATTAATAAATAAAAAAAATATACAAATCGGATTGGCACTCCAAGCACCAACTTCATCATGTATAATTTAAAATTTTGACGTTTTGTTGTATTTCTAGTCATTTTACAGGCAGTAGGATTTAAAACATTTTGAACGTAATTAGTAAAAGTAATTTTTTCACCAAAACTTAAAGAAAGATATGTCATACAAATAAATTTAGCAAATTCTTCTCTATTTTTAGTATCAGAATATTTAAATAAATCTAAAGAACTCATACCTCTATTAGATGATGCGTACTTGCCCATTTGAGTTTGCGTTGTATCAAGTCCAATTTCAACGGCATGATGTCTATCCAAGTGCTTGTTCATATTGCCATAGCCGCCAGTAAATTTGTAAGATACACCACAATAGTTGCATATTACTCTTGGACCTTCATTTTCAATCTCGACTAAATGAAAATGAATTTTGAAAATATCAGAAGATCGAGCCTTAACTTCTATTCTCCGTGTACCGATATTTTGACAACTCTCTTGGGTTGTCACATTGGACATGGTATTCTCAGATGAGCTTGCCATTTTTTTTTTTTTTATTTATAAATATTAAATAATTAGAGAATTAATTGAGAATGAGAAATTGAAGATGAGAAGATTGAGAATGAAAGAATTGTAGAAATTGAGAAATGAGAGAATTGGTGGTTGAAAAAAATGAAGAATGACCCATATTTATATATTTTTGGATTATATTGTGATATCTAAAATGCCCCTAAAATTAGTCGTTTTTATTAATGTTATTAAGGACAATTTAGTAATTACTAAAAAAAAAAATCTTTTTTATTATTTTTGGGCAGGGAGTCGTTGGGCTCTCTGCCCTGCCAGCCCAACGGCTACTAGCCGTTAGGCTTCGAACGATTCCAATGGTTCCGGTTCGAATCGTTGGAACCGTTCGGTTCCGTCGGTTCGGCTATGAGAGAACCCTAACCAAACCGAACAAATCTGATTCCGGTTCCGGAACCTGAACTGGTTGGAACCAAAATCTGATTCCAGCCGGTTCGATTCCGCTTCAGTTAGGGTTCTGAATCGGAACCGTGGCCGGGTCTAAAATGAGGCTGGCCAGGACAGGTGGGCAGAGGCTGATATATTTACAAAAATGATACTTGGCACAAAAAATAGTATAAAATATTGAAAGACAAATAAAATTATTTATCTTTAAATTAAATATTACTTGTCTTTTAATATTTTTATATTATTTGTTTTACTAATTTTTATGCATATATCAGTATTGCATTTTATACATGAATGCACAAAAAATCCTACAAAAAAATTTTAAGACGAAAATATATTTTTATCTTTAGGGAAATTTTTTTTAGTTTCAGTGTTTCTGTATGATTTTTTTGTATGTGTATCATTTTAGAGATGGCAATTTGAAATGATATTTTAGATATCTACTAATATTCGTCCAATAAAATTTTTTAATGTCCGTGGTTTAATGGATAGTTGATAGATTACAGATATGAAATTAGGTATTCATAATGAATATTAGATTGTTGCGGATATTAGTTTCATATATTTAATATATGATATTTGTCTAATAATTAAAGAAAAGCACAAATTTTTACTGACTCACACACACTTGATTGTGTCTCTTCATGCATTTTGGTTTTTAGATATTTTTTTTTCTTTTGATCAAGTCTATTTCCTAATATTGATGTTGTTTACAGATGACTGGTGACTCATAAATGGAATTTGTTTTTGTTAAGGGATAATTAAATATTGTGTTGATACATTGTCTTCAATAAAAAAAAAAGATGTGTAATTTATTTTTGTTGATTTGTTTGTTGTAGTTAGGAGTGTCAAATTTACTCGGACCCGGTCCGGATCCGCATGGACTCGGAAGACCCGGGTCCGTAATTAAAATATCTGAACCCGGGTTTAATAAATTAGGACCCAGGCGAATCCGGATTCAGACTCCGGATCGCACGGGTCCGGCCCGGATAGACCAGGGTCCGGAAATAAATATATATAATAAATTAGAATATAATAAAAAATACAAAATAATATGCATATATAAATAAAAATATAATTAAAAAATATAAAAAATATAAAAAAATGAAATAAAACTAATAAAATTGACAAAATACAAATACAAATATAAAATAATACAATTAAAAAAATAAAAAATAAAATAAAAAATGGGTATTCGGATTCGGACCGAGTGTACTCGGGTTCGGACTGGGTAGACCGGGATTCATAACCGTGTATATTTACCTGGGTCCAGACCCGGGGCAATGAAAATGCTTCCGGATCCGGATCCAAAATTTATCATCCATAGTTATAGTTGATTATATCTGACACGCTCAAAAATTGGTTCTTTACTCTCAAGTATAAGAGTGTCGAAGTAATAAAATAACCTGGTAAGTCCGAGATCGATCCACATGAAATATATTTGGTAAAATAAAATAACAATTTGAGTAAAAATAAAAAAGGCTTGATTTGTTTGAAGTGATTGGAGAATTTTAAATTGGACTGCAACAAAATAATAAAATACTGGGGGTTAGAAGATCCACTTTTAATTTTTCAAATTTAGAAATCTCACTTTTTTATAATATATAAATTGTCATTATTACCGAATTAATTTAATTCAGGAATTAATTATGCCAAAACATATAAAACCAGCCATAAAGACGTTGATAACTTTTTCTATAACAAGTCCAGTTAGGTACTCAATTATGCCAAATAAATAAAACCAGCCATGTAGGCGGCAACAAAGTTTGTCAATAATTAATCCAAATTTAAATTAAGTATTAATCATTATATTACAATTTATATATTATAATATAATTGAGATTAGTCTATATTTTCATTTTAAAAGCTTCACCATTTACTCTAGCAAAAAGAAATTAGCTACTCATAATTTGAATAAAAACACACATAATTTTTATTACTGAAAGAAAAAGAAAATACAAGAAAGCTTTTAAAAAAGCACACATAAGAGCTGAAACTCTACAATTTTTCATAGAAAGTTGTGCAAATCAGACTGCCTTAATTGAGGTGCTGAGCACCTCTACCATTGCAATTGTAAATTGCAAATGCAATTTGAAATTGCAATCACTCCACCAAACATGCAAGCATGCTTAGTGGAGGATGCTGACTTTAATAATTACATATAACACACTTTGGATTTTTCATCATTTGCGACCTTGAAAACTTCAGAATTAGAAAATCCTTTCAACAATAAAGTTGTAGATTTTTGAGTATTCTTTCATATGGAACTAAAATCATCTCAATCCGATATCAGAGTAAAAAGTTATGGCCAAAATATGAATATTACGCAGGGTTGAAATTTCCGAATTTGTACACTGTTAGAACGCTCTTTCAAGTTTTTGGCCTCCAAAATCCAAATGTCATGTCCATTTTTCTTGTTATGCATCCAAAGTATTATTTCACTTACATAAGAAATAGAAATCACAATAAAAATATATAAAACATAAATTTAATTATTATTTTATAAATATACTAAATATAAGGGGATTAGTGAAACTATAAATGTAAAATGATTAAATTTTCTTTTAATAAATGTGTATTTTTCAGTTAAATTAAGAAGACTTAAATGAGATTAATTAATGTGTGCGCGTAAGCGAGTCCGAATACCCAGGAGAAGAAAAAAAGTGCATACCCAGGACTTTAACCAGGGTCAAAATTCAAACCACCGACCAGGGACAAGCCAGCCCATCATCACCTTCCTTCGGTTAGTTTTTTTTTTTCCCTCTCTCTCTCTCTATAAATATCCACATATTCCTCTCATTTTCTATATCTCTCTTCATCTCTCTGCGACATCTTACAACAAAGAGAGAGAAAGAGAGAGATATTAAAAATTAAAAAAGAAAATCAAAATTAGAAGCATCAAAGCATTTTCTTTTAACTATATCAGTGCGGTTCTCGCTCTCTCTCTCGAAACGACACCGTCAGGTGCGATCTAAATTCATAAATATCTTTTAATTTTTCAGATCTGATTTTTTTTTATGCATATTACTGTTCGTGATTGAAAAGAGTAAAAATTAGGTTTTTTTTTTTTTTTTTTTTTTTTTCTAAGTAGTAAAAGTTGTAGAATTATATTTGTTTTTTTTTTTTTTAAAAATGATGCTGCTTTTTAGGGTAGTAAAGGCGATATTTTGATTTGAAATCTGAATGTAGACTGTATAGAATAAGTTTTAATTGCAATTTGCTGTTGCTTTATTTGGAGATTGTTTCGCTTTTGTTCACTTATGCTTGCTGGGGTAATACTGTGAAACAAAATGTGAAAGTTGAAACTTTGAGTTTCGTGTGTGTCCACATGCATGCAAATGAAACTATTTAATAAATTGAGTTAGCAAATCCAATGCTTATGATTTAGTAATGCCTTGATTATTATTATTATTATTATTATTATTTTTTTGGTGCCTATAAGCAGAGCTTGTGAGCAAACACTTTATCTATTGTTCTTTTATACTGGAACTCACATATTTTTGATACGAGTGTTTGTAGGATAATATAACTGCTTTATGGCAATGGCTGCCACTGCGACTGCAACCGCTGCTGCTGTAAGATATGCTCCCGAGGATCCAACTCTTCCCAAACCATGGAGAGGCCTGGTTGATGGTAGAACTGGATATCTTTACTTTTGGAATCCAGAGACAAATGTCACCCAGTATGAGAGGCCTTCCATCTCGGTTCCACCCAAATCCTCTTCAGTTCAACTTCAACAATCTTCTCAAGGACAAGGACATGGATATAATCCTGAAAAGGAAGACGATAGGTATGATAGGGGCACCAGTGGTGTGTCAAACCTTGAGGCAGGAACTGGGGGCAATCAGGTAGATGTTTTGCTTGTTTCTGGAATTCTACGCCTATATGTGTTAATACTTTGTGATTGGCAGAGTGTTTTGCACATAAAACTCTGACCATTTTTGGAAATTATTGCTAAATTGTTGGTTGTAGTTAGTCATCACGCTCTTGTCTAATTTGGATACTTGAGTTCTTTTTTCTTGTTGACTGTGGTTTGCAAACTGTAGATTTTGGAGACTGCATTAAACCTTTAGTATTCCGGTTCAAATTTAAAAGGGACATGGGTAGCTGAAATGGAAAAAGAAGGATAGACTTCTACATTTGACAAGTTTTAGAACCTATTGAAGCAGTGTAGTCGCATAATCCTACTCCTGTTAATTTAACCAAAGAAATGTGCTGTAGCTGTGTTTTCACTTCAAACTTTAATTTTTCTTGTTTTCTTTAAACTAATGCTGTCCTTAAAGAGTGCAAGAGGTGGACCGGATCAATCTCATAACATCTCAAATGGCACGGCAAGTGTGGGACATGGGGAATCATCCACAAGTGGATATGGATCATCAGTGGCAGGAATCAGTTTGTCTCCGGAGGTTTATCGCCAGCGACATGAAATAACCGTAACCGTGAGTATCTAGAAACTCCATGCATATTGTTATTTTTATTATGTTGTATGTTATGAATTTCATGGAAGTTAATCGCTTGGGTGTTTTCTGTCCTTCCAATCTCAATGTTGATCTGTAATTTTTCTCTCTCTGTGCAATGCACCTGTTTTCCAAAATAACTCAACATGATTCTGTTTTATTTGAGCATTGGCATCTAGCTTATCTAACTTGGTGAGTCTGATACACTGATGAGTTACATATATTGGTATTTTGGGTTTTATTCGTGTGGATCATGTTACACTCTTTTAGTGGATCTCAGTTATTTGCATCTTTTAATCTGCTACTCAGCTGGTTCTATTGCTTGCTACTCTAACACGACTTGTCTGCTTTTTTATCAGGGTGATAACGTGCCCCCACCTTTTACATCATTTGAAGCAACTGGCTTTCCTTCTGAGCTTCTTAGAGAGGTATGAGCTTCTGCTATTCTTCTGTTCGTTTTGTCTTTATGCAATACTGGATACTGGTGACATGGGATTTTGTAAGTCATCTAAACCATGAAAACTGAGTGTTTCTTGTGCTAAATTTTGTAATTGCTGGAGGAAGGTCCAATGTTGAGCTTCAGTCTCATGTTAATTCTTTTGCCATCTGTACTTTTGTCGCAGGTGCGATATTTGCTCCTCGGAGGAGCTAATGTCGTACACTGTGCTGCCCTCTTTGTGGGGCCTTGCATATAATTTGGAGTGCCCTTATATGGTGGACCAATTTATCGAAGGGCTTTCCGAATCACCCAATTTCATGGCTGGGATTGCTGTTTGTGATGATTCAGTCTGCCACTCGGTCCAATGGAAGAAGAGGTCTCCTCCTGCTCCAGCTTGCATCAGCAAGCATTTGTCGGCTGCTTATGGAGGATGATGCTTCTTCTGGTGTTAACCATTCCACTATAAATCCAAAAAGAAACCAACCGAAACTCTTGAGGCCAGTACCTCTGCTCACAGGGGTTATTGGATTTGTGCTTTTTCCAGGTACACAATGCTGGATTCTCTAGCCCAACTCCAATTCAGGCACAGTCATGGCCTATTGCTTTGCGAAGTAGAGATATAGTGGCCATTGCCAAAACTGGATCTGGGAAAACGTTGGGATATCTAATTCCAGGCTTTATTCATCTTAAACGCTGCCATAATGACCCTCGATTGGGTCCAACTGTCTTGGTACTGTCACCAACTAGGGAATTGGCAACTCAGATACAAGATGAAGCTGTGAAATTTGGGAAGTCGTCAAGAATATCTTGCACGGTATGTTGCTTTTAATATGAATAATGTACATATATGTAGATGTGGTAGTAAATGTGTGTGTCCAGGAAGTAGAATTTTTTTGTTATTTACTTTTTCCCTCAGATTTTGGTAGTTTCTTTGTTCCCACTGATGCCTATCCACACATGTACAGAGGGGGATGCTTTTTTTTGCAGAAGTCAGATGTTTGTAATCCTGATTTTCAAATGCTCTGCCTCTGTCAGTTTGTAATTGAAATATGCAATATCAGCATTTTCCCAAAGAGTGAACTGTTTCTCATTCGATATTTTATTCAAAATGTGTTCATTTTTCTGGAAAGAATGCTTGTTTACGTGCAGTGTTATCAAAGGCGCGCCCAGGTAAAGGCGCCAGCCATTGCGCCTAGAGGGTGTCCAGGCGAGGCGACGTGTATTCGACTAGGCGCACGCCTAGTCGACGAGGCACGCGCCTGATGCCAATGAGTTAGGCGCGCCTAATGCCAAAAATCTTGATTTTTGACCTGATTTCGTTAATTAAAGCTCACTTTTTTACTATTTTTGGTTTTTTTCCAGCAGAGAGTTAAAAAGAAGAATAACAATAAATCTCATAATTTAATTTAATTTATTTACTTTTGACATGACTCTTAGATAATTTGTTAGGATCGTTAAAAATTATAAGAAAAATTTATATTTTGTAAAATACAAATATTTGCCATAATAATTAATAATAGATCAAACATTTTTAATTATTGGGGACATAATTTTAACCAAAAGATTATACTGGTCAATAACAAAATTGTACGTAAGACAATATAAGTAAATATTAATATCTTAGTTATTATAGTAACTTAGTTATGAAAACAGTGATGTATATAAATTTTATTGAGTGCAATAATTTATAAATGTTTTATCATAATTTGGTCAAAATATTAAAAAATACTCAAAACAAAATGATTAGAAGAATATACATGTTTCTCTTTCTAATTGAAAAACTATATATACAAATATGCGCCTCACATTCCTTAGGCGCGCGCCTAGGCTCTGGGACCTTTTGCGCCTCGGTGCACCTTGCGCCTTTAATAACACTGTTTACGTGCCTTTTAAATTTTTTTAGTTCTCAGAGATTTTTAATTTGTGTTTTGGCCTTTTAGAGATAAAATAAGTGATATGTTTATATGAAATATTGTTTTATGCTGACTTTAGTTATCAATTTTTGTTTTATTTTGTTTTGTTTTAAGTGTTTATATGGAGGTGCACCAAAGGGTCCTCAGTTGAAAGATATTGACAGAGGAGTAGATATTGTGGTTGCCACTCCTGGTCGGTTGAATGATATTCTCGAGATGAAGAGAATCAGCCTCAATCAAGTTTCTTACCTTGTTCTGGATGAGGCTGATCGCATGTTAGACATGGGTTTTGAACCTCAAATTCGAAAGATTGTGAAGGAGGTGCCTGCTCGTCGCCAGACCCTAATGTACACAGCAACATGGCCAAGGGATGTTAGGAAAATTGCAGCAGATCTATTGGTAAATCCTGTTCAAGTTAACATTGGCAATGTCGATGAACTTGCAGCAAACAAGGCCATCACACAGGTTTTAACCTTACCCATCTCTAAGTTCAAAGTGGATATGGACTAATTACAAAACTCTTTTAGATGGTTCCTGGTTGGAATGTTCCCCTGCCCTCGTTAATTTTAGGTTTTCCGCTCTATTGTATTTTGCGAGGGATATTTCTGAGGCTGACGATTGCTGTTATAAATGCTTGATAATTTATGTATCTTGCCTTTGTACAGTATATTGAAGTATTGGCACCCATGGAGAAACACAGAAGATTGGAGCAGATATTGCGTTCTCAAGAACCGGGATCCAAAATTATTGTTTTTTGTTCAACAAAAAAGATGTGTGATCAACTTGCTCGCAATCTGACTCGTCAGTTTGGAGCCGCGGCCATTCATGGAGACAAATCTCAGAGTGAAAGGGATTATGTGTTGAATCAATTTCGCACTGGGAGTTCTCCAGTGCTTGTAGCTACTGATGTTGCTGCTCGAGGATTGGATATTAAAGACATCAGGTTGGGGACTTTTCTATTTACAGTCGTTTATATTTTTTTTTTATTCAGTGATTATTAATCCCCTTGTGTTTCAATAGGTGAATTAATTTAATGTAATTTTATACACTGCTATTTGCATTATGAGAACCAAGTCCATTTTTCTGGGTATTGGTTGGAATTACTTCCAACTGTTTCCCCAAAATCTTTTGGACAACATGTCTTAGAAGAATAAATGATCTTACTTGAAGTGGATAAAGACGGAATGAATTTTCATTTGGCTAAAGTATAATTAATTATGCTAGAAGTGGTTTTTGATATCTTTGTTCAATCTGGCAATTTCTTTATCTCTCTACTATTAAGTGATATTGTGGTATATTGTTCTGAAATGGCATTGGAATTCCGATAGCACTTTGCATAACCTCTTATATTTATTTTGATATTCCCCAATTTCCCTTCCTCCCCACTGTTTTAACTTGTGTCACAGAGTGGTTGTCAACTATGACTTCCCCACTGGAGTGGAGGACTATGTCCACAGAATTGGGAGAACTGGCAGGGCTGGTGCCACAGGACTGGCTTATACATTTTTCGGGGATCAGGATGCCAAGTATGCTTCGGATCTTATCAAAATTTTGGAAGGCGCAAACCAGCGAGTTCCTCCTGAACTTCGTGATATGGCCTCAAGTGGTGGAGGGATGGGAAGGCCTAGACGTTGGGCTCCTAGTTCTGGTGGCCGTGATGGGGGCCGTTATGGACGCAATGATTCAAGTTATGGTGGAAGGGGATTTTCTGGTTCATCTTCTAGTGGCGCGAGCCGTGGAGATGGCCGTGATTCAAGTGACAGGTACGCAGGCGATTTCTAGTAATGCATATCTTGTAATTTTTCATGATGTTGATGGATTTTTTTGAGAAAAGTTAAGTCTCCCGTACACATAGCTGTATGGGCTTTTAATTGTAATGGAGTTGGGTTGTATTTTATGGTTGCAATTTTTAGAACTCATAATCTTAATTTTGGAATTTTGAGTAATTATCTTGGGATGAAATCCAAATTTTAGTTCCGCCATGCACACTTGGGTAGTTGGGTACTTAAATATGTGTTTGAGCTTTATCTTCTATATCTCTATCGTAATAAAATCATAATATGATAAAACTGCTTTGGCCTGGCTTTTTGAAAAGTTAATGTGAGAAAAGTTATAAATTAGCGTCTCAAGTTGACTGTGTATTAGGAGTGTGTTCACTTGTTGTTCTGTGTTACGTTAGAAGTCTTTTTCTTTGGATGAGAAAATGTATTATATTTTTATTCCATTTTAAACTTGCATCATTATATATTAGAAGTCATGGTCTTTTTTTTGTATTGACAGGGGCCGAAACTATGATGGTTGGAACCGTGACCGAAGCCGCAGCCCTGAAAGAGCACCATCTGGACATGGACGCTCCCCAGTGCGCAGCTTCCACCAGGCAATGATGGAGCGAGCCCCTCTTGGTGGTGATGGTGGGAGGAGAAATTTAGGAAATTCATTTGATGATCAAAAGGGATTGAGAAGATCAAGCGGTGGAGGTAATGAAGGATATCCTGATGGGGAAGAAGAGGAAGGCATGATTCCATCCTGAATGATTATGGAGAGTACCAATCAGTAGATGAGAATCTCCATGGTTCTTGAGTTACACCATAAGTGGTTTTTTTTTTGGTGAAGGTGTGACGTATTTTCTCGCGTTTTTTTTTTTCTGGTTTTTGTTGTTTTGGTATATTTTGTAGCCAGATGTAGGGGGGGATATTGCAGTCGTAATGGGTGTGGAGGTAGGGATGTGAACTTTTTGGAGGATGTTTTCCAATGCCAGAAACTCACATTAGGATGTTGGTAAATTCCTGACTTTTCTTAACAGTGTCATATTTTTGTGGGCAATATGGATATGTGTAGTAAATTGTATGTAGGTCGTAAATTGAGATCTCTTAGAATTATCATGCAAATTAACTCGGAACTTATTTTTTTAAACTGCTACTCATTTTTCCATGCAATTGTTAAGCTGTCCAAAATGTTTCTTATGTTAAATAATTTGATGGTAAGTAAAAAGGAGCTTATTGTTGGAAGTTTAAGAGAATGAACCTGTGATTGGAAATCAATGTCGAGAATTGGGAGAAATGGGTTCATCAGAATCAAAACTTGTGTTTGCTATGGTTTTGGATTGAATTGGATTATACAAATAATGCTATTATTACAATTATTTATAAATAAATAAGTAATTAGATAGTTATTTAATCATAGTTTAATTAAATTAGTATAAATCAAAACTCACTAAATACATGAAAAAAAAATGTAATTATAAAAATATTTAGATATGCTTTATTACTAATAATTAAATACATTAATATATATTATAATTTTTTTTATTGTTGTTATTCAAATCAACGTGATTGAATATTATTAAATCAAATAATATATATATATATATATATATTATTATTACTATTATTTGTTAAATATATTTATCCAATATTTCTATTATTATTTTATCAAAATGAATGTGAATGTGTTACAATTATGTCCTGTGGTTTGGTGGTGTAGGGTTTAAGATCTCACATTGAGATGATTTGGTGGTGGGGCTTCCAACGATTAAACAAAAAACTCACATTGAGGTTCTGGGCATTGAGTTAAAAGATAAACGTTTTCAAAACACAAGTGTCTAGATTCAGTTCTAAACAAATAAGCGATTAAAAATATATTTAGATTTGTATATCCTTTACCTTTTACGGAAAAAGAAAAAAAAAATGATTATCGCTGGTGGTAAAAGAGAAATAATAAAATGAGAGCTATTCATCCAGATAGGGGTGCAATAAGAAAAATGGGGCTTTATATTATGTGGCTCCAATTTGGAGTCTAGGTAAAAATTTCTATTGAGGATGAGTAAGAAAATAATTTCTTATATTTATTTGTTGGATAGATCGAATACGGTTAGTAGTATCTCATTCAAATAAAAATAAAATCCAACGTGTACAAGAGTTTTGTCCATTAAGGACGGATAATGAGATAATTCTCGCTCATTACCCTCCCTAATCTTCATGCAACAGCACTCTTTCTAGTTACGATAGGATCCCAAACAGACCAACCATCCCCACAAAAATCCTCCTTTTTATTTGGGTCTATTAGCACAATAATTAATTCATTAAATTAATAATATAATGTTGTAAGTTGGACCTACAATTTCCCTTTGCATATGCAAAATCCGTACATGAAATCAGCCTAGTTTGGTGTAGTTTTTCAAATAACTTCTTAGTAGCTTCTACGCTGGATTGGGCTTTTGAGAATTTTTTTTGATTACAATACAAATCAACAGATATATAATCTGAAATCTACTGGAATATTGAATACAAATATTGAAGTACATCCAGAATTCTACGTCTACTAAAGACGAACAACAACTCCCACTCAAATATGGGGAGAAATCTACCACTCTCAAATTGAGAGAAATAAATTTTTTTGACTCCCTGCAGTGGCAGGGAGTCGAACTTGTGCTCTCTGGGAGAGCACAAGTCCACCACTGGGCCAAGAGCCCAGTGGCGGCTTTTGAGAATTTGAGTCGAAGTAAAATTATGGATCCACTCTCACGTGCCACATCATTTTTTTTAAAGCCTCTCAACTTTTGTTTGATTAAAATATTGTATTTGGTTTTGTTTCTTAAAATAGTAACTAGTAAGTAAAAGAGATTTATGTTAAAGAAATGGAGTGGATTATCTTTTCTAAAATAAAAAATAACGTTTGCGTTTTGTCAAAATATCAAATTTATCTAAAGTAAATTTCTAAGAATCTAACTTCTCCGAAGTCTACCTCGAAGTTTCGAAGTTTTAATTTTTTTTATTTAAAACTTCGGAGATCCGAAGTCAATTCTTCGGATATCCGAAGTTTTAATATTTTTTTTATTTAAAATTCGGCGATCCGAAGAATTGACTTCGAATCTCTGAAGTTTCAACTTTTAAATTTTTTTTTTAGTTTATTTATTTATTTATTTGTTTGTTTGTTTGTTTGTTTACAATTTATGATTTGTAATTTTTTATATATATTTATTTTAGACAATATATGATTTGTCGTTTTTTTATACAATATAATATATGATTTGTAATTTATTTTTTCCTTATATGCAAAAATCATATCTATAAATAAAATAAAAACAGTTAACTATATATCAAAATGAAAAAAATATAAAACTACAAATCATCAAAATTAATGCCAGACAATACATTATCAAGCTCAAGATCTCTCTCAACCGACTTCCTCCTCAGAAGCTCTAACGCCTCATTTAATGTATGCTTCATTCCCTTATGCCGATCCTCCATTCCCTTTTGCTGATCCTCCATTCTCTGTAGGTGATCATCCATAATCTTCTATTGATCATCGATCCTCGTCCGACCCTCTTCTATTGTAATGACGCGATCATATAATAAAGTGGTCATGAGATCACCACCAACTACAAGATGAGAAGCATGAGATGGACTAGCACTATCTGGGCCTACTGAAGGGTGAGGGAGAGGAGGATCAACCTGTGACGGATAGCATGACGACCTATCAAACAAATAAATAAAAGAATTGACCTTGTTTGACCTTCTTTCGCAGACATCCCTGGTTAATGATAGTTGGATGCTGAAATGAGGTCACCTCGTCATCCAATCTCATATATTAGGTCAGACGTAATATCCAACCTTCGCTCGAACAACCAAGTCGAAAACTGAAATAGGTGCCTCCAGATCGATTCCTGGTCGATGTTAATGATGAACATCCGATATAATCGACCATACACTGGGGCATCTAAAATGAAAAGGTTGTCACATCCCTTCTCGTGCAATAGGTTGATTTGTCCATATTCGACAATATCTTTTATATCTACTGCATGTACCCCAATAATAGGCCGTGTTCTCCAAACATTCTGGTATCGAGTGAATGCCTCATTGTCGAGGAAGTAATAAGGAACCAAACCAGCCATTAACTTCAGATAAGAGTTCAGAGAATAGTTATGATATCCTAGGTCAAGTTTGGAAATCCTACGTATTTTAGAGACAACTTCGGAGATCGTAATAACTACCAGATAACTCAGAGATTTTTTGTCGTATTCTATTCACTTCGGATACCTTGACTTTTATATTCTTAAAAACTTCGGAGATCCGAAGAATTAACTTCGGATCTTCAAAGTTTTATATCAAATGAATAAAAAAATAAAATAAAATAAAAGTCCGGAACTTCAGGGTCCACTTCAGAAAAGTTGGACATTTTGAAAAAAACACAAATATTGTGGCTCATTTTGGTAAATGACAATTTTTTTTTGACTAGTTTTGTTAATTTCCCTAAATTAAGACCATATCATATTTAATTGGTATAGCACATGCCTAATTTGCCTATGTCTATGGCTGCCTTGCTTCTACAATTTTTTTAATCAATAATAACTTTATCAAAAGATGTAAAATTAATTTATTATAACCTCTCCCCAAAAGCATAAAATTTAAGCTCTCCAATAAGTATAATTTACCACTATATTTATGACATTGACTGTTAGGGATATGCCATATACCCAACTTGTGGATGGGCTATATGTACATGTATTTGTAATATTTTCATTAATTAATAAAATGACAATCTTTATTATACGTGTCTTACATAAATTATATGAATCATCAAACACTGTAATAAAGCCCTTGGAGTAATAAGATGATGGCTTCCACGCCTTATGAGAATCATTACTCTTAAACGTTCCTAGTAATAGTTTTGTGAATAATCTGGGCGTTCACAAAGCGGAGAGACTAGCATGATGATATGATCCACCCTTAAGTGGGGTAGCCGATCTCATAGGCTACTAGCGGAGATCCGTCCGCTTGGTGTATCACATGGATGCATGATTTTCCGTGTCCATCGAACTGACCGCCGAAAGTTTTCACATGGAGTGTTTATCCCATGTGTCTGTGAGAACTTTCATGTATCGATTGTATGACTAGTCCTTAGACTTGAGGTCCTTACAATCTTATGTGTGGATCAAATGAATTTGACATTCTCCTTCCCAGGTTCAAAAGATCCGGTCATAAGGGTATGATTGGGTCATTTGTTGAAACACATGAAGTTTGTACAGATACAACAGAGAATCACCACTCTCTCGAATAATATTTTCTTATAAGTGTAGTATTCCAGTTCGTGGGTTGATATGTGTGATCAGTGCTTGAGACTGTGGCCGCAGCGGAAAAATCATGTGAGATTCTTGGGTTAGCACGATTCATGACATTATCAACATCATACCTTGACTATATGGGTAGACACTTTCCATACCCTAGGTCAAACGGTGGAGATACAGTGAGGCGATGGACCGTATCATATGTAAATCGCATACAGAATGGGTATATATCTTTCCTTCTCATTTGGGGGCCTTGGCATGTTGCTAGATGTCAACTTTGGTCATTGAAATCGAACGACCATCTGATCGGAGGATAATTTATGTTCGATTAAATTATCACGATTCATTTCATGTCCAACTTGAGGGGAACCCAAAAGGTCACACACAACAAAATCGAAATCAATGGTTAATAGAGCACAATACAAATTTAACAGCATATATGATTGCTGTAGGAATTGTTCATAAATGGTTCAATGTGTTTAATTATTGAACATATCATTTATGAGGTTCCAAAGTGGCTTAGGGATTTGTGAATGACGATAAGGGCACTATGGGAATTGGAAAAATGATTAAGAAAATAAAAAAAAATCAGCTTTTTTATTTTATTTTATTTTATTTTGAATTCCAATTCGGCCCAAACTTTTATTAGGGTTTTATAATCTCATTAAATCACTATATTAAGATCCAATGGCTAAGATTTAATTAGCATTTATCCCACATCGGATTCTTAATTAATTTTGTTGTCTTTGGAGCACCTATATAAACCCAAAGAATTCTTTACAATTTTTTTACACCAAAACCTTTCATATCTTGGGTTTATATAAGTGAGCAACTCTAAAGTTTAAGATTAAGCCACTGATTTTGAGGATCCTTAAGTCTAATTGACTAGATGAATCTCAAGTTAAAAGTTTTGAGGTATTTGCCTATGCTAGCACCAAGGGAAAAATACCCATGCATTCAAGACGTAGTCTTGCCGTTGAGTTTTGGCTTTGGTGTGTGCACCTTTGGAGGCCACACACTTGGGTGGATCTTTGGAACTTGGAAGAGCTTGCTGAGTTCGAGAAAAGCTTGTAGATTGGAGGGAGGACTGGATGAGTCTTCGGTTCAAGTAAGTCTTTTTCTTTCTTTATTTTAATTAAAGTTCTTATGATTGTTAGCATGTTTAGGTTTATGTTCTTTGCATGTTTTATGAGTTTTTATGCTTAGAATATATAGTAACATGCCTAGGATTGTAGAATAATCAAAACAAATGGGTATTGGGCAAAGGGATAGCGACATCATAATTTTTTATTTTCTGCTGCGCACTCGCGGCCGCTTCCCAACAGTGGTATCAGCGCACCGTTTTTGTTTTGATTAGTTCTCTCTCATTTGAACTCGAAATTGGGTGTGTAAAAGCTCATTGGAAAACTAACACCCTGAACTTACTTTTAGGCACAAGTTTTGCAAGATTTGGTTAAGATTTGAATTGTGAAATTACATTTAAATTTCATGCATCTGTAAAAAATATGAATAGTAAATTTATTTGATTAAAATAAAATGCAATATCATAATCAAATATTAATCAAAGTTATTTAATGCCTAAAATAATTCCAACATATTAAAACTCATATGCTTGATGATTCTATGTATGATTAGAATTGGCATGATTATTTTAGGGTGCAAGCATCTAGAGACTTTCTAAGGAAATAAAGAGTGTATTGCTTATCCCTTAGCTAAGTAATTATTCCGTGATGAACTTAGAGATTTATTACCTTTAAGGCTAATAAATATAAATCACTTGTTTATAATAAAAGACATTATAAAAGATACAAGTGGGGTGGGACCAAGGCGTTAATAAAATTTTCCAAACTAAAGTTAATTTAACCAAAGGTATTACTAGAGTTAGATAATGATATGATGTCTTCCTTCACTCACTACCTTTTTATAGCCAAAAGGAAAAGCTGTGAAGACATCTAGATAATCATTTACTCAAAGCTTACCTTAAAGCATATTTAAAGTGTTAGACTAATTTGGAGGATCTATTGTTTATTCCTGTCACCAAGGCAATAAGAGCCTAAGAGCTAAGGGTATTTAAGAGAGTTCGCTCCACTCTCCATCTGGGAAATTTTCAATGGAGGAATCCATTTGACAGTTATTCATTTAAACTTGCTAAAATCCTCAATAATAATTTAAGTCTAAAATTTGCCTCCCATTGTAAAGTATAGACCCAAAGGGCTTAAATCGTATTGGCATGACTAGGCTTTACCAGACTGACCAATACCAATTTGTCCCTAAATCGTACTATTGACAATGTTTTGACTTTTCTGAGTCATAAGACGCAGCTGTAGGACACAGAAATCGGCGACGCTGTTCCGGGCTCGCGGCCCGGTTGGTAGTACGGAGTAGCCCACAGGGGGAACTAAACCGGAGAAATAATATGGAGTCGCCACCCAGTGTGAACTGAGAAAATGATTTAAGGCCGCACTCACCCCTCGCAAGGGAAGACCTTAAACTGTTGGGTTCGGAATGGTCCCTTACTTATGCCACTTGTAATGAATGGATTTATGCGATAATATAACCAAGTCTACGCAACATGCACATGCAAGAATAACCTATGTCTAAGTTCGCATACAACCTATATCTAAGTTCGCATGCATAAAAGTAAATCGAAATAACGGTAAGCACTTGATCTCATGAACTCATTAAATTAATAAATGCGGAAATATAAAGCAACAATAAACGTAAATTAAATGAGAAATAATAAAAGACTAATAATACGAAAAAATGCGGAACAATAAATATATGACCAAAGTATTTGGCTGTTTTCAATGTAGGACTTTGCATACCTGGTTGGACGTATTCCACGTCCAACCAAGCATGCCGTTTCCAGGATGACAAAGGGTGCCGTCAGGTCTTACCTTTTAAGTCGCCTCTCGGGAATGCGTTGGGACGTTGCCGGAAGGGTTAATGCTCCGTACCTTTTCTGGTTCACTGGTTCGATATTTTCCCTCGCTGTTCCGCTGTTTTGTCTCGATTTCTTCACTGTTTTGGAACGACTTTACTGCTGTTTTCTCTGGACTTTTTTAGGGTTATTAGCGCACGATTTTGGGTGTGATTTAGGGACTGTTTTGGGTTATTTTTGGGACTGTTTTCAGGGCTGGTTATTCGGTCATGGGGGCTGTTTTGGGACTGATTTTAGGGTCTTTTTTTCGGCAGTTGCCTATGGGTGTTTAGCGTACAGTACTTGAATAAAAAGAGAGAGACGGGGACATGAGTATTAGTGAGGGCAATGTGTGACCTGTGTGTGAATCAGTGAAGGCTGTGATGAGTAAACTGTGGGTGCATGAGGGTTATGTGTTGAGTGAGTGTGTTCGTGAGGCTGTGTGTTGAGTGAGTGTGTGCGTGAGGCCGTGTGTTGAGTGAGTGTGTGCGTGAGGCTGTGATGAATGAGTGTTTGCTAGGGTTTATGTGTGTGGCAGTTGGGTTTGTTGTTAGGTCTTAGTGCGTTTTGTTTGTTGTTTAAGGTGTCATGGCCTGTGTGAGTGAGAGGGTGTGTGCGTGAGGCTGTGATGAGTGAGTGTGATTCACATGTAAGGCTGCGTGGTGTTTAGAGAGTTTGATGAGAGGGCTATTGGCTACGTGAGGGCTGTGGGCAGGTTTAGGGTTTCTTTATTATTGTTTGTGCTTTCTGTTTTAAAGAGAGGAGAGAGGCGTGAAGGCTATGAGAGAGAGACAGATTAGAGGAGAGAAGTGAATGCTAGGAGGTTTTAGGCGTGGATGCCAGGGTTCAAAGAGTTGGGTTTGTGCTTCTTTTTATAGGCAAGGGTTGAGGTTTACCTTATGGGAATAGGGAAAGAATATTGCAATTATGGGGATATCTTTTAATTTGTGTATCATAAGGAAAAGATCTCTTCATTTTAGGAAGGTAAATTGATTTGATTTGATTTGATTTGATTTAGTTTAGGAAGGTGATTTAATTGGATTAGGAATGTGATTTATATGATTTGATTTGATTCTTTTAATTCGGGAAGGTGATTTATTTGGATTTCAACATGTGTTTAATGTGAGAATTTATTATTTTGGATGTGTTTTAATGGGCTTGGGCGTGAGCTAAGGGGATTTGGTCGTGGGTTTGGTTCTTTTTGGTGGGCTTGGTGTGTGGCTTGGTGGTGTGTGGGCTAATGATGAATTTTAAAACAGAGGTCCAACGAGAGAACCCGCAGCTAAGAAAACGAATTTTGTTCCCGAACTGTGTTAAGATAGGGCTTTATTCCCCTGGGCTTTATTCCCGAACTGTGTTAAGATAGAGCTTTGTTCCCTTGGGCTTTGTTCCCGAACTATGTTAAGATATGGCTTTATTCCCCGGGCTTTGTTCCCTAACTGTGTTAAGATATGGCTTTATTCCACTGGGCTTTATTCTCGAGCTGTGTTGAAAGTGGGATTTATTCCCCCGGGTTTTGTTCCCGAACTTTGTTAAGATATGGCTTTATTCCCCTGGGTATTGTTCCCGAACTGTGTTAAGATAGGGCTTTATTCCCCTAGGCTTTGTTCCCGAACTGTGTTAAGATATGGCTTTGTTCCCCTTGGCTTTGTTCCCGAACTGTGTTAAGATATGGCTTTATTCCCCTGAGCTTATTCCCGAGCTGTGTTGAAATTGGGCTTTATTCCCCTGAGCTTTATTCCTGAACTATGTTAAGATAGGGCTTTATTCCCCTGGTCTTTGTTCCCGAACTGTGTTAAGATAGGGCTTTGTTCCCGAACTGTGTTGAAAGTGAGCTTTATTCCCCTGGGCTTTATTCCCGAGCTGTGTTGAGAGTGGGCTTTGTTCCCGAACTGTGTTAAGATATGGCTTTATTCCCCTGGGCTTTGTTCCCAAACTGTGTTAAGATATGACTTTATTCCCCTGGGCTTTATTCCCGAACTATGTTAAGTGTGGGCTTTGTTCCCGAATTGTGTAGATTGTGGGATTTGTTCCCCTGGGCTTTATTCCCGACCTTATGTTGACTGTGGGCTTTATTCCCGAATTGAATTAATTGTGGGCTTTATTCCCTGGGCTTTGTTCCCGAACTATGCTGACTATGGGCGTTGTTCCCGAGCTGTACTGAATGTGGGCTTTATTCCCTAGGCTTTGTTCCCAAACTTATGTTGACTGTGGGCTTTATTCCCGAACTGAATTAATTGTGGGCTTTATTCCCTGGGCTTTGTTCCCGAACTATGCTGACTGTGTGCTTTGTTCCCCGGGCTGTACTGAATTTGGGCTTTATTCCCTGGGCTTTGTTCCCAAACTTATGTTGACTGTGGGCTTTATTCCCGAACTGAATTAATTGTGGGCTTTGTTCCTGAACTATGCTGACTGTGGTCGTTGTTCCTGAGCTGTACTGAATGTGAGCTTTATTCACTGGGCTTTGTTCCCAAACTTATGTTGACTGTGGGCTTTATTCCCGAACTGAATTAATTGTGGGCTTTATTCCCTGGGCTTTGTTCCCGATCTATGCTGACTGTGGGCTTTTTTCCCCGGGCTGTACTGAATGTGGGCTTTATTCACTGGGCTTTGTTCCCAAACTTATGTTAACTGTGGGCTTTATTCCCGAACTGAATTAATTATGGGCTTTTATTCCCTGGGCTTGTTGGACAATTATGACCCATAGCGTCACTATTTGCACAGATCATGGTGTTGTTGTACAAATTAACTATGTGACAAAGGAGATTGCACTCTTATCAATTGTGATTAGATCACCTAGATGTATAAATGATGAGAGGTCCTTATGATTTGTTCCTGGACGGAGAATGATATGAGACAGTATCAGTCCACGAAGGATAAATTATTAAATATCCCTAGTCAGAGTAATATCGAGATGGGACATCGATAAATACGTAAAAGACTAGTATTACACTTGTGCGCGTTGTGAGGGCACAACGACATAGTTCTCATATATTTGGGTATAGGATACTCATGCAAATGTAATAGGAGGTTGTGTTTTACCGATGGTACGGGAAACAGCTTCGCTCTGGATAGACCCCCTCAGAATTCCATTGGTAGTATGACTATGTGTCTATGGAAGTCCGAAATCAGGGTAGGTGTATTTGGTCTTAACCTGAGACTTGCACCGCTAATACTTGCGACAATCAATATACTTTGGTTGCGGTCGTCCAGGGCTTTAACAGGTTATGTGTACGCCAATACTGGGTATATTGAGAATCGTAGTGTGTTGGGTGTGATGTCAAGATGGAAGTGTCACTCCAGTCATATGGAGATGATGGTCACGTAGGATACGGGACTGGTTCTCTTTAATGCTGCAGCTATCGGGATAAAATGACAAGGTCAGGTTTATCCGATTATAGAGACTAGTTACCAGACATCCGATATGTGCTTCGTACGGGGCAGACACAATTCCAGTCCCAGGCCTAGCACGTGATCATCTGATACTGGACAGAAAACCGCAATACTACGTATACTACGCCTGATATAGATCCTTTATTCCTGTAATGATATTTCCGGAGAATTGGGTAGGCATGACGCTTTGCTAGAGGCCAACATTGTCTTGTAAATCGGTATAAACGTAGTACGAGGTACTTATGTGTTCGGATAGTCTGACGACCGAATTTACTGCCAACATATCAGGGGATCTCATGGGTCGCTTCCCGAAGATTCACCGATGACGTATGACTCGCACTCTAAATTAATCTGGGATTAATTAGAAGAGAGAAAATTAATATGAGATTAATTGCGGAGATATTTTATCTGGGATAAAATATCATTAAAAGAGAGATAACAGTTAATTTGGAATTAATCGAGAAATTAATATATTTGATATATTAAACGAAATTGGATTTTGACGCGGAATTAAAATTAGATTTTAATTCGGGCGAACGAATTAATTTAGAATTAATTCGTTAGCGACGTGAATAGTAATTATGCTTGGTATGATTATTTAATTAAATTAGATTTAATTACGTCGTAACGGAAAATTCGTTAATTTGGAATTAGCGAACCCGAGCCCGGGATTATTTGCGAGCGCATTCGCATTTCGAATTCGAGTGCGACACGCAAGTCAAATCAAGCGTCAAATCGCTTTTCTCTTCTAGCGTCACATCATTCGTCAATCAAGTGATGGATGTCTTTCACTTTGAGTGATTGACGCAAGTCACTATTCATGATTGATGGAAGTGATGTGAGTGGTTGGTGCCATTAAGGCTTGACTTTTTGAAAGCCAAATTCATTCCAAATGAATTTGAAATTCACATTTGAGTTTTTAATACACAAATTTGGAACCAACAAATACAACTCTCTCTTTCTCTCATCTCTCTCTCTCACACGCCCAAGAGGCAAAATTGCTTACTGGTTTCTGTCAAAGCCGTGAGTAAGGGAAGTATGAGTGTGTGGTTTTTGTGGCAAAAATCATAAGAGCTAGCACTCCGAGAGACATGCGAAGGTGATAGGGAAGTCCACCCATGAGCCGAGAATCGTTCGACGAAGCTTAGAGCTTGACGAAGGACCAAAACCGAGCCAAAACCAGTGAACTGTCATAGCTCACTGCCAAATGCAGTGAAAAGGATAAGAAAAGTTTTGTTCGTCTCTGCGTCGCTCAACCGATCGATGTGAGTATTCCGCAACTTTGTTGATTTGCATTCGCACATTTTTCATGCTTATTATTGATCTTGGGACCTTAATAGAAACCAACAATGGCATCTAGAGCAAGTTTTGAGCATGAAAAAGTTTAGGGCTTAAAATTTGGGTAAAATGTTTTCAAGCATGATTTGGTTGAATTGGATGATTGAGTATGCTTAAAACATGTTGAATTGAAGATTGATTGGATCAATTTCATGAAATTGTGATTGGATCATTTTTTTCCCCAAATTTAGTGTTGGCCGAATGGTGCCCTAAATATGTTCTTGGTGATTTTGATTTTTTGATTCATTGGATGTGTTGGAAATCATTTAGGGATATTGATTTAATGTTGAATTGAATTTAATTGGATTGAATTTGATTTGGACAAAATAATTCCCCATTGCCGAGACATGTAGCATGTATATTGGGTTTGATTTTAATCAAAATGTGTTGGACATGTGATGATGAAAATGAGCATGATTAATTGTATAAATTGATGTTTTATAAATGTTAATTTGAGTGATTAATCATGATATACACTTTAGTGTAATTAAATTGAGAAATTGGATTTTTGGAATTTAATTAATTGGGCCTTAAAATTGGATTTGGTCTTTAATGTTGTAAATGGGCTTTTTGGGCTTTGTTGTACAAAGTTGGGTTTAGGCCAAATGGATTGGATCCAATTGGGCCAAAAACCGCATCCATAAAGCCCAAATGCGACTTAATGGACCTTTAAAGTTTAATTGGGCCTAATGGGCCAAAATTGATTTTTGGGCTTATGGGGTAACTCCCGGATTGGACTTTGGTTATTGGATTCGACCCGAGTTGACCAAAAGTCCACGCCTTAAGAAATTAATTAAAAGCCCATTGGACTTTAATTAAATTAACGTTGGACGTTAATCGGGCTTTGAGACCCGTAACGATTAAATTTGGAATTTAAGTCGTAAAAGTTCATTATTAAAGTGTAGTATTTAATTTGGAATTAAATAGCGAATTAGAATTGAATGCATATTAAATTGGATTTAAGGATGTAGTTTAATTTATTTCGAGAATTCATACTTTTAGTACTTATTCGCAAAACGAGTTTGACTCGAGCAAAATCAAATCGTTGTTTGAACATTGGATGATCACTAATTATCGGATTAATTAATTTGATTAGATTGATTGATAACATGCTTGTGTGAATACATGGTTGCGATGCATGAATAATGTATATCAGATGGATATTAGATGGGTGGGACAATTTTAGAAATTGTTGTAATAAATTGATTTATTAATTGTACCTGCGTGTCCAGCCTTATTACCTCCTTATTCTTTTTGTATTCTCTCTCACCTATTCCCCTCAATGTAAATGAGATTTCTTTATAAGTGTAGTGTAACGGGTAGAAGTAATACATGTGCTAGCGGGAGAGAGAAAGGGAGAGATTTGATCTAGGATCAATGTGTAAAGTATCCATCCGCATATCATTATTATTTATTTATACGCGCTTTATTATGTGTTTAGAATGCATGTTTAAGGGTGTATGATGATGGTACCTTAACAAAGATAATAAATTGGTTGCCAATTTGCACTCGAAAAACCCTCGCAAAATATTAAGCGTCTTTCCTTCCATTGAGTGATTCTCACTCAAGATCCGAGACTGGCATTGGCTTGTTGGCCAAAGTCAAGGCCTTTGTCCGTCGAGGATGTGTTTGAATCACGAAGGCTTTGTTCCATATTGGTGTCTTGTCCAAGTTGTGGTTTGTTGGCCAAAGTCAAGACCACTTCTTGTCCATCGACATTGATTACGAAGCTTTCCATGGTCAATGGGTCGCGCTTAACTGGGATCACTAAGTTTGTTGTGCCAAAGCCAAGGCTTAGTTGATTCAGAGGAAAAAGGTTAGGTAATACATTGGATGTATTGGCATATATAAGATATATGTTTCGGACTTGGATGTCCCCCTACTGGATCTAGGAATTGGATTGGATCCAATCAATCTTAGAGATCTACCCAGTTAATTATCATACAATTTGTTGGCCAAAGTCAAGATTGTGTGATATTTAACGGGATCCTAGCCCACTAGGAAACGCGGTTTCCCGAGTACTCGACAGAGGGTTAGAGGCTGGCCGAAAAATAGTGGGAGGCAAAAATTGAATTTGCAATATTCGTTTAATTACTTGCCATACGAGCTCAAACAAATATCATTCGTCGTTATAGATTAAATGTTAGTTGGACTAATATTTAAATTGTTGTTTTAATTAATAGTTGGACTATATTCAAACTATTCATTTATAGTTGATTTTATAATTGGATTATAGTAATCAATATAATTGATTTTAATTTATTAAATTATAGTTGATTAAATAGTTGGACTATTGTAATCATTATAATAAATAGTACCTAAATCGTTGATTAATAGTTGGACTATTAGAATCAAGATAAATTGAAAGATTGACATTTAAAACATAATCCTAGGGAAAATGTATTTAAATGGTTTAATTTTCAAATTGGGAATAATTTCTGGATGGTCCTGGAAAAATAATAAGTTACTTTATTTGATAAAATAACGTATTATGCCTAAGCCCGGAGTTAAGCAAATAGTAGAGCATAATCTTTGGAAGATTTATGTGATGATGACTTTAGTGCTTAATCCATTAAGCTTGTCGCAGTAGACTCTTCAATTTCTGAATTAGAACTAAGGATTAGATCCTTAAAGTATGATATTGAAATTGAAGGATCTTCAAAGAATCTATCTTTAGAATCTTAGAAGTACTAAATTGCAATACATAACTCTTGGAGAGTTAATGACTATTCTCAAGGAGATAAAGTCAAAGTTTGCAATTAGGCAAGTAGCGCTAGTCGGACCTTACTTCGATATTCTAGAAGGCCATGGCTTGGCCAAAGGCTTCTGGAGTGTTGAAACTGGCAAATGCAAAATCATTATAATCTTCTGGGAAGATAAAGGACATATCCCAAAATGTCTGCTTATATTGTGGCAAACGGGATCGCGGAAGCGTTACTTCCGTTTGGACAAAGTAGACATGAAGGAATTGAAGACGAGCAAGGCTCTGACTTCAAATATGTTTGTTATAAATATGTTCATGACTAGTATTGAAATTAGATTTTAAATACTTAGTGTGATACATAAATATATGTATTGATGTTCAGAATCTGCTATGAGCAGGATACTGACCTCAATTGAGATTTCATCTGCGGATTGGAAACGGGACGAAAATCGATGTTTTAACCGTAGATACCTAAGTTTAGGAACTACCCTTAGGGTATGTACCTAAATTTGGAAACTGTTATAATGTAACTAGTTTGACTAGAGATATTATCTCCATATCGGTGTTTAACCCGTTGCGGGTGAACCTTTATATTCTAGAACACTAAAGTGTTTTATTATATAAAGATGATATTGAGATAAACACATTAGATGTGAATAACAAAATTTATATTTTGAATATAAATAAATCTCAAACATATAACATGACAAACAAATAGCTCAAACTGATTTGATCAGATGAAACTTAATTGTGGCATTGTTGTCTGGGACACAATTAAACAAGAATCGTATATCAACTCTTTCGGAGAGTGGGTACTAGGACACATTTGATTCCAATCAAATAAAGTCTACGAATCTAGTTTATTGGGCAAAGTGCCTATAACAATATTTACTTGGTAAAAGTGCAAATGCCACCTATCTGTTAGCCCTAGTTCATAGTGAAGCAAGTGGGCCCATGTCTAGCTAGGCTAGATGTGGATATGAATATTTCGTGACCTTTACGGATGTGGCATCACGTTATGGTTATGTGTTTCCTTTATGGAACACAAATCAGAAACTTTTATAGTTTCGACACGAAATAGACAAACAGATCGGCTGAAGTATTAAATCGTCACGGTAAGACCATAATGGAAAATACTTAAGCAATAAGTTTCTTATATACCTGACGATTATAGTATTCTTTCAAATGAGGACTCCTCCCGGAACACGTCAAGTTGACGGTGTGTCCGAACTGAGTAACCGAATTTTGTTAGACATGATAAGGTTAATCATGAGTCGCTCTGAGCTACCACTTCCTTCAACGGATAAGCATTAACAGTGCAGAACTTATTTAGAATAAGGTTCCATAATAACCTATTTGACAGATATCATATTAGATATGAACGGGAAAGAAACCGGGTTTCACATTTCTGATAATTTGGGAATGCTAGGCATATATTTGGATGATACCAAACTTAAACCCAAATTGGATAAGTGCCAATTGTAGGTTATCCTAGGGATACCATAAGTATTGTACTTATACACCTCACAAGAGAACAATTAGATTGTTGCTCACCATGCGATTTTCCTAAAAGGAATACCGATATGCAGTGGTTAGTGGGAGGATAGTAATACTCGATGAAATCAGAGTAATACTATTCCAGACATCGATTCCTAATGGAACATAAATAGTTCATCAAGGATGAAACTATTGCCATTAATCTTCAAATACACAAGAACCACTTATGTCGGAGAGAGTCAGAAAACAACCTGGGGTATGGGTTTCTGATCTCACCTCGTACATATGTTAATCTTTTGAGGCATACCAACTGACTACGTATGAGGAAGTGATACAAGGTATCGACTCCCTATTATGACAAAGTGTTATGATATCCGAAATGGATTCCATGTAAATCAACAAGTTTGGATACTAGTTGATGTACCGCAAGGCATTATGCCTATTGGTACTATATTAGTCTTCAAAGAAGACATACATGGATGGCAACATACCAACGTATAAAGCTAGGCTTTTAGCGGAAAGGTATCGTTATCAACATTGTGTTGATTACGATTCAACCTTTTAACTGTTGCCACGGTAAATCCATTTGGATAATGCTGCATGTTTCATTTATGAAATATGGCAGCTGAACGGGAAAATCGCTTTCCTGAAAAGGAAACCTTTTGGAGGATGTTCATAACATCCTGTCGGTTTTGTCGTACTAAAACTAGCAAACAAGGTTTGTGGGTTATTCGATCCATGTTTGGATTGAAGCAAGCATAGACTCTTGGAATTATCGTTTTGATGTAATCATAATAGTTTATGATTTAATTCAAAACCAAACGATTCTTGTGTATATAAGGAGGTTAGTGGGAGCGCACTGACAGTGACTGTCCTATAAATAATGATAATATGTCATTTCTTGGAAATGATATTCCCATAAAAACAATCGGTGAAAGCTTGACTTTCATAAAACTCTCCGAGAACTCGTACATTGAAAAATATACGTGACCTGGTGTCTCATACGCTTTGAGCATATGGATTCACAAACAGGCCAATCCAAGTGATAGTCACTGGATTGATGTTAAGAACATACTTAGTATCTTAGATATCTAAGGATGTTGTCTTAAACTATGGAGATGGAGAACTTGAAGTGACTGAGATCACTGTAGCAAGTTTCCTAACCGATAAAATGACTACAAGTCGCAAACGGTACTACAAAGTTTGAATAACGGAACAGTGAGCTGGAAATCTTCCAAGCAAAATACTGCTACCGAATAAACAACAAATGCGGGTTATTGCTGCAGCTGAGGCGGCAATAGAAACCATTTGGGTCGATGATAAATCTAATTAGATTAGATATAATTATGTTAGCAGCTGAGCTAGGCTGCAGCACAGGGTAAAGAATTAATGGTTTCATCAACGATCCAGATACATACTTCAATATTCATCTGATTCATTCGGATCATACATCGTGGCGATGTGATGATCGAATAAATAGCATCAGATGATAATCATGCAAATCCGCTTACGAAAGCCTTTTCTCAGCAGTTTGAGCCAACCATACATAGTTCGGGTGTAAGACACTCGAGTGACTGGCTATAGGCCAAGAAGGAGATTGTTGGACAATTATGACCCATAGTGTCACTATTTGTACAGATCATGGTGTTATTGTACAAATTAACTATGTGACAAAGGAGATTGCACTCTTATCATTTGTGATTAGATCACCTAGATGTATAAATGATGAGAGGTCCTTATGATTTGTTCCTGGACGGAGAATGATATGAGACAGTATCAGTCCACGAAGGATAAATCATTAAATATCGCTAGTCAGAGTATTATCGAGATTGGACATTGGTAATGCGTAAAAGACTAGTATTACACTTGTGCGCGTTGTGAGGGCACAACGACATAGTTCTCATATATTTGGGTATAGGATACTCATGCAAGTGTAATATGAGGTTGTGTTTTACCGATGGTACGGGAAACAGCTTCGCTCTGGATAGACCCCCTCGAAATTCCATTGGTAGTATGACTATGTGTCTATGGAAGTCCGGAATCAGGGTAGGTGTATTTGGTCTTAACCTGAGACTTGCACCGCTAATACTTGCGACAATCAATATACTTTGGTTGCAGTCGTCCAGGGCTTTAACAGGTTTTGTGTACGCCAATACTGAGTATATTGAGAATCGTAGTGTGTTGGGTGTGATGTCAAGATGGAATTGTCATTCCAGTCATATGGAGATGATGGTCACGTAGGATACGGGACTGGTTCTTTTAAATGCTGCAACTATCGGGATAAAATGACAAGGTCAGGTTTATCCGATTATAGAGACTAGTTACCAGACATCCGACATGTGCTTCGTACGGGGCAGACACAATTCCAGGCCCAGGCCTAGCACATGATCATCTGATACTGGACAGAAATACACAATACTACGTATACTACGACTGATATAGATCCTTTATTCCTGTAAGGATATTTATGGAGAATTGGGTAGGCATGGCGCTTTGCTAGAGGCCAACCTTGTCTTGTAAATTGGTATAAACGTAGTACGAGGTACTTACGTGTTCGGATAGTCCGACGACCGAATTTACTGCCAACATATCCGGGGATCTCATGGGTCGCTTCCCGAAGATTCACTGATGACGTATGACTCGCACTCTAAATTAATCTGGGATTAATTAGAAGAGAGAGAAAATTAATCTGGGATTAATTGCAGAGATATTTTATCTGGGTTAAAATATCATTAAAAGAGAGATAACGGTTAATTTGGAATTAATCGAGAAAATATATTTGATATATTAAACGAAATTGGATTTCGACGCGGAATTAAAATTAGATTTTAATTTGGGCGAACGAATTAATTTAGAATTAATTAATTAGTGACGTGAATAGTAATTATGCTTGGCATGATTATTTAATTAAATTAGATTTAATTACGTCGCAACGGAAAATTCGTTAATTTGGAATTAGCGAACCCGAGCCCGGGATTATTTGCGAGCGCATTCGCATTTCGAATTCGAGTGCGGCACGCTAGTCAAATCAAGCATCAAATCGCTAGTCGCTTCTAGTGTCACATCATTCGTCAATCAAGTGATGGATGTCTTTCACTTTGAGTGATTGACGCAAGTCACTATTTATGATTGATGGAAGTGATTTGAGTGGTTGGTGCCATTAAGGCTTGACTTTTTGAAAGCCAAATTCATTCCAAATGAATTTGAAATTCACATTTGAGTATTTAATACACAAATTTGGAACCAACAAATACAACTCTCTCTTTCTCTCATACGCCCAAGGAGGCAAAATTGCTCATTGGTTTCTATCAAAGCTGTGAGTAAGGGAATCATGAGTGTGTGGTTTTTGTGGCAAAATTCATAAGATCTAGCACTCCAAGAGACATGCGAAGTTGATAGGGAAGTCCACCCATGATCCGGGAATCGTTCGACGAAGCTTGGAGCTTGACGAAGGACCAAAACCGAGCCAAAACCAGTAAACTGTCACAGCTCACTGCCGAATGCAGTGAAGAGGAGAAGAAAAGTTTTGTTCATCTCTGCGTCACTCAACCGATCGATGTGAGTATTCCGTAACTTCGTTGATTTGTATTCGTACATTTTTCATTCTTATTATTGATCTTGGGACCTTAATAGAAACCAACAGGGCTTTGTTAACGAACTGTTTGTCTTTGCCGCTTTTCTTTTTCTTCAAAACATGTGAACAAAAAAAAAACGTGCATGTGACGTGTATGCATGTATGCATGGATGTGTTACCTATTCCGATGGGTTAGGTCTTCCTTGTGCTCCATGGTGTCCTTCATCTATAACTGTCTTTGGTCGCCCACTGGGTCTGTTTACAGTTTCTTTCTGTCAATTCCCTTCTGGTGATTCCTTAGTTTTCTTTTGTCTTATAGCTCAAGTTCCCGTTATGTCCCTCATTTGCGGGGTGGTAGACTGGTCGCCCCCAGTCTTGGTTTAGTTTTCTGCTCTCCGCTGTTTGCACTAGGTCAAGGTGAGCCACGTGATGTGGCGTTCCATATCATCATACTATATTTCAAGCTACCAAATAGTCCCAATAGTTTTACAGATCATTTTCCTCAAAGAATGCTCAGTAGTGAAACCAGAGAACCTTCAAAACATTCAATGCAACCCAAATCCAAGTCTTTGAATAAATGATCTAAGCCAGACTCAAAGTGTGTGTGTGCAAAGGTTCTTTTGCAGATTCATCCCCAGGTAAGCCAACTCAACGATTTTGTCAAAAAATGGGATCGATGGGTCAAACCAACCTAGATGTCTCAATTATGTCTGCAGTTGCTTTTCTGTGCTCAATGTGGTATGGTTTTCTTTCTCTTTTGTCTATTTCTTTTTTTCTTTTCATTTTGAACTTTTTTTTTTCTTTTTTTTTTCTTTCTTTTCTTTCAACACACCTACCCTTTAAGGTAGCATTTCTCCTCATGGTGGTCCTAATACTCTCCCATGGGTAGCTTCACGCTTATCGGTTATAGGTGGTTTAATTTTCTTCTTCAGAGACTTTCTTTTGTTTTCAACCATACCACACATCATAACACAAGCAAATCAGGATAGACAATTAGGCGAACGGTCATTCACCGACCTACAATTTCTTCAACTAGTCACTTTGCTAACTACTCAAGTTTTCACTACTAAGAACCATAATCAAGTGCTTACGAATCTAACATAGATCAATTACTCAAAGTATCAGATAAAAGCACATCAAGAGTTTATCGTTTCTAAGATTTCTCCCTAAAGCAAACATTTGTATCATTGGACTTACGCCTAACTATTAAGGACTAAAAACAATCAATTTTTTTTTTCTCAATGGTCTTTCTATCCTTGCCGTAAATTTTTCTGTTTCTCGGTTTCCTTTTCCCCAATATCCATGTTTGCTAAACTCTTCTTTGAAAAGTCTTCTTTTTCCTAACCCAACGGATATCTATGATGGCTTTTAAGACACGGGGTTAACATGATGCGTGTATGCAGGAGATGCAAGTGGTTATCAAAAGCATAAATGGGCAACTTTTATAGGATATATGACTATGGTTCACATGTGGGTTTATAGGAGTGTGGATAAAAGCTCCCGCCGGCGAAGGGTTTCCCACAACTAGGTCTCCCCACTCAAGGGTTCAGACGACCAAGTGAGCGCACCTTTTTTATACCCTAAGGTACGTGCCAACGAGTGATGATACATGAATGACTGTCAAATGAATTTCTTATTGAAGATTCCCCAGAGGGAGGGTGGAGCGAACTATCTTAAATACCCTAGCCTCTTAGGCTCTTATCGCCTTGGTGACAGGAATAAACAATAGGTCCTCCAAATTAGTCCATCACGGTAAGCCTCGGGTAAATGATTATCTAGGTGCCTTCACAGCTTTTCCTTTCAGCCATAGAAAAGTAATGAATGAAGGAAGACACCAAACCATTACCTAGCTCTAATAATGCCTTTGATTAAACCCCTTCAACCCACTGTAGACACGGTTAACTAAAACAAAAATCACAAATATTACAGGGCATTATTTCGGGGCCGATTCTCGATCCCCAGTGGAGTCGCCAGATTGTAGGACACAAAAATTGGCGACGCTATTCCGGGTTCGCGGCCCGGTTGGGAGTACGGAGTAGCCCACAGGGGAACTAAACCGGAGAAATAACATGGAGTCGCCACCCAGTGTGAACATGGAAAATGATTTAAGGCCGCACTCACCCCTCGCAAGGGAAGACCTCAAACCGTTGGGTTCGGAATGGTCCATTACTTATGCCATTTGTAATGAATAGATTTATACGATAATATAACCAAGTCTACGCAACATGCACATGCAAGAATAACCTATGTCTAAGTTCGCATACAACCTATATCTAAGTTCGCATGCATAAAAGTAAATCGAAATAACGGTAAGCACTCGATCTCATGAACTCATTAAATTAATAAATGCGGAAATATAAAGCAAAAATAAACGTAAATTAAATACGAAATAATAAAAGACTAATAATACGAAATAAAGGCGGAACAATAAATATATGACCAAAGTATTTGGTTGTTTTCAATGTAGGACTTCGCATACCTGGTTGGACGTATTCCACGTCCAACCAAGCATGCCGTTTCCAGGACGACAAAATAAAATATGAAAAAGGGTGCCATCAGGTCTTACCTTTTAAGTCACTTCTCGGGAGTGCGTTGGGACGTTGCCGGAAGGGTTAATGCTCCGTAACGTTTCTAGTTCACTGGTTCGATATTTTCCCTCGCTGTTCCGCTGTTTTATCTCGATTTCTTCACTGTTTTGGAACGACTTTACTGTTGTTTTCTCTGGACTGTTTTAGGGTTATTAGCTCACGGTTTTAGGTGTGATTTAGGGACTGTTTTGGGTAATTTTTGGGACTGTTTTCAGGGCTGGTTATTGTAGGGTTTAAAGGGGGAATATCGGTAACGCAGCGGAATAGTGGAAAATAAAAATTTTCCGATTTCAAAATTTTTCCCGGATCAATTAAATAAACTTATTTATTTAATTATCAAATTATCAAATTCTGAAAAATTACACAATAAATCAAAATTCTTGGTAATTACCGAATTGCCCCAAAACTTTGTAAATAAATCATTTTAGTCCAAAAGTTGTCAAATACAATTTTGGATGATTCTAAATCATTTCTAAAATATTTTTCAACACATCTAATGCATCAAAATCAGATTTCACACAAATCCCCAATTTTTAGTCTAATGCCGTGAGCCACCCAAAATTTTCAATTAATTGTAATTTGGTCCCTTTAGTTCAAACATACCAAGATCAAATCCAATCAACCTAAAATTTTACATGCATCATATTCATACCATAATACATCATATATATGAAAAGCCCCAAATTTGGAGTGTGTTATGAACCCTAAGTTTTCAATTTCTTCCAATTGTCTAATTTCACCAAATTTACAAAATCCAACACTTTAATCCATTCAATACATCACCAATCTAGCCTCACCACTTTGAAACAACTCTAGAACAATTCTAGGTCACCAAGGAGTGGCTTACCAACTCTAGAATGGCAACTCGATTTTCTAAAAATCAAAAGTAAAGCTTTGAAACCATTTCAAGCTTACTTACATGCTTCAATCTTTCATCAAAGTTCACAACCAAAATAAACACAAACTATAAGAAGAGAGATAACACTAAAGCAACACAAATGATGCTAAGCATGTTAGAAACATTTTTCATGTTGAAAACTTTAAAGAAAAACTTACAAAACTCAAAGATTTCCAAGCTTTTTCCTTTAGCCTTCAAGCTTTTCTCTCAACTTCTTTTATGTTTATTTGGTATCTAATGAACTTGTCTAACCCTAAAATATGAAAAAAAACAATATATACTTGCCCAAAATTGGCCTTCGCCGAAATTGTGATATATAAAATATCTAGATATTATTTTGTTTCATTTAAAGTTACTTTAATCAACTTACAAATTTTATCATTACACCTTTAATGAAAATTCATAAGTCAAAAAAAGTAACTTAAAAATATAACAATTATATTTATTTTAGGGTCGGCCGAAAATTATAAAAGAAAAAGGAAATAGATATTTTCATTTTAAACAATTTAATCAAATATCTAAAGAAGTCAAAACCATTTTGACAACATTTTCTTTAAGTATAAAGTCAACAATTTACATTTATAATCATTTCCTAACTTATCATTTGTGGAGATATTTATATTTTAATTATATTAATCATTTAATATTTAAATAAATAAATAAATAATTAAATATAAATATCTCAAATATTGTATTATATTTACTTTAAATATCTCAAATACATATATATGATATATGTCAAATACCTTTATTTGATAATTTATTAATGTGTATTTAATAATATCATATATTAAATACAAATACACATTAATTAGGAAATGACGGTTCGACTCGTTTGCATGCATCTTTCGTTTAACGTTTAAACGATGTATAAATAATCACCATTATTCATAAAAGTTTCCCTAGTGCTCTACGAGTATATTTCATTAGTGAGACTCTCTAGATTCAGGTGTATCCGTCACAAAATCCAATTTCGTGTCCATAATTTACCCACCCGTAAATTATGACGACCACAGATAAACTAGCTGAATCATACAGGTCGAGGTCATTGCATACGTATAATCCCTCCGTCACAGGTATCCGGATAATCTCAGAGATATATATGTAAACGTCAAATCTCTATAGGTATTATACCGTCGACGTATCTATTAGCAATCTCTAAATAACATTCGGAACTTACTTCCGAAGTATACTGTGGCCACAGATTTAACAGACTGCTAATATATATGGACTACCTATGCTCTGTACACAGAACTGACGGATCCTATCTTGATACACACAAGATATCCTGAGGATCGTCCACACCCAACGAACAGGCGGAGGTCTGATCTAAATAGATCGGTGACGTGACTGTCATCTAAGTGTGGAGGATGTCTCATACATCCACAGTGGTATCTCAAGTCGAAGACCACTATGCTACTCAACCCGAGAAGATTCTTATTGACGTTGGTGTACCATCCATTAAAATCTTGATGAGTCGTTCAGTGTTTATCTACTTAAAAACACTACAGTCTATACGAGTCTCCCCAGACTCATGGTTCATTGGGATAACCATAGACCAAGTCTCGATATACGACATGTACTGGTCTCAACAGATTTGACTAACCGACCCGTGTTAGTGAATCTTGACCAGGAACTATATTTGATAATATACATTTAGCAGTGACACTTCCAATGTCAATTACAAACTAGCTTGTAACTGTGTACTGCATTATATATTATCTGGCCTTTGTCTAATATATACATATCACTAAACAACATTTAGTTTCAATCTAATCGTAATCAGATCGAATACGTATATAAAAACAAGAGGTGCAACCATAAATAAGTAATATTATGAAAAAAATGGATGTTCGTATTCATGAATCAGACATAAATACGGTCCGGATTGGCGCTCTGAGCACCAACCCCAACAATTTCTCCCACTTGCTCTAGTGCCAATCCATGGTCATATACACATCTCAATGTGTATCGTATACTCATGGCTCTCAAAAGCTCACCTAGCACTTAAGAGGTAGGCAACAAGAAGTAGGTCCGCTATTACATATTGAGTTTGTCAAACAAACTCCATCGTTTCCCATAGTCAGTATCTTTCATATTTTGTAGAATCTAAATTATACATTAATGTGAATCAGACACAACATCAGTATTGTGCTACAGCTACTGAGTTGTCCAAGTATTCAGTGATCAAATCCAAAATACTATGCGGACAACCGCAGACACAACACCAATATAAAAGTTTTAATTTATAAGGTCACTATGCAACTTCATAAGTCAATACTTCATAAGTTGCATCTAATTCCATTAAATAGTAGAATCATTCGTGACACTCCCACTGCATCTTTTGTGACTCTTTATGACGTAGACTGTCTAACGTCATAATTAGTCTAAAAACTAATATGACCCTATTGGTTGCAGACTGTATTCTCCATAAATTAGAAACTCGTTCTTAATATCTCAAAGATCACAAAGAACGTGTTTCAAGATCCATCATATGGTCTATAGGATATCAAAATAACTCGTAACAATTACGATTAAATGATATCTTCAATCGCACATAATAAAGTATTATTATGTCATCATCAAATGATACATAAGATTGATTAGACATTCTAATCAATATCTCTTTCGAAAAAGGAATCATCATTTACGAAAGATGAATACTTATTAAGACACACAATAACTGTCCAACAGTTATACTAACTGTCATACAGATAGCCTAGTTATGTCCTTTATTAGATCATATCTAATGCACGACTAATAGGAGTATCTCACAAGTCTCTAAGTTTTATATCATATATAAAACTTTATATCAAATATAACAGAGACCACTCCCACTGCTTTCACGAAGTAAAGAAGACTTAGGTAAATCTTTTACCTTACAAACATCTCATTATACTATAATAATGATAATTTGTTAGGATATATAACACAGAAAGTAGAAATTTGTACGCTCCCACTAACCCTTCAAGCACATATGTATTCTCTATACTTTGACAAGATCAGACAATCTGACTGATATCAAAAATAGAGAATACGGATTTCCGGAAGACTTATCCGAGTCTACAATAGGCTCTATAAGCTAGCACACTAAACTGCGATCTCAGCAGAACACAAACTCTAGGGCCATTCCAGAATGAACTCTTCAAACAAAGAAATCACAACTGATCTCTTATCTGAATAAGTCATTCAAAAATGCCATTTGCATTCTTTAGCTAAAATGTACAGTTTAATATCAACATTAACCAATATATCTTAATTGTTCAATTAGTGTGACTAGAGACAAGTTTCCTCAGAATCTACAATAGATTGCTGAGTATAACTTTTCTCACTGTCATACTGTAAAGGTCAAACCTTTAATAAGCTCACATGCTTTCGCTGCGCAAACAATTAGCACATATCATGAACTAATTCATAATGAAAGCTTAATCAAGTTCAAAACTTGATCGTAGTAAGCTATGAACAATCTTAGATCTATGGTTCAATGGTGAACTTCCAGAATCGATATCAAAATATCGCTTCCATTATAAGTTATAGGATAATTTTCTTCAATAAGAAAACAACAGAACCATTAAGTATCAAATACTCGTAATGATTCTGTTATCCTATTGGACTTGTACGGAAGAGATGTATAAGGGTTGTTTATCTTATTAATTACGTAGTTCCAATTATAGTTTATCATTCTCACAATTGACTTCAATAAGTCAAGTCTTTTCTACAATAATTAACATCAGATGTTACACACCAAGTAATAAAACGATTTTATTACTTAGGATCGTAGGAAAGATATTCTCAAATAGAATACAATATTCTATTAAACAGAATAAACGATAAACTTTTACTTATACCTCCGAGGTGTAAGTAATTTCCATTATATAACTATTATATAAAAGAAAGATTCAAATCTCAAAATTTTCAAGATTCGATTTTCTACCTATACATATCATATATGTAACTGTGGAAATTAATGGAACCTAAATTAAAAGGATGAACTAGTGTTACTGGAGCATATCCCCAAGAGTATTGAAACTAATTTGGTAACATTCAATATCAAACGAATCAAATCATATAAGATTCGACTGCTCCCACTACTCAATTCCATCAAGATGGAATCGTGGAAGAATAATATTGATGAATCATATTCACTGAATAACCTTAGAACTAATTGCTTTAAATTCATATGTTTGATCGTATCAAAGATCTTTGAACAATCAAAGACTTGTAATGAATTTTAAGGATCACGTTTTAAAAATTTCAGATTGAATATATTTGAACCAGTCAAAAATGTTCAATTGTGTTCATCAGAACAGATTGAAAGTTCTTGATCATTTCAAGACGTTCAATATGTGTTCTTTCAGAAACACGTAACTAAGTTATGACAATTCATAAACTAAGTTACGAAGTAAAGAAAACTACCTTAAGCAATTACAATTCATTAAAACTACATACATCTAATGTATCAGTTTAATGAATCTGGTGGTCCAATGCAAATCTTTGGTTAAACGAGATTTTAATCACCTTCCTGAATACAATATTCATTAAATGGATAAGGATGTGTGGTGTGATCTTGTATCAAACCATCCTTTACCATACGGAATACGCATCTAATGCTTAAGTGATTAAACTCATAAAGCACCGTTCTAAATTATTTATTTTACCGAATAATTTTTCTTAATGTTTATCTCTACGTCAATGACACTACTAGTTATATTTAAAATATATAACAATTGTTTTTATAAAGAACAAGTAACTATCCAATAGTCAAGATTTCCGATATCAAATATCAAAACAATCGTTAACTAATATTTTTAAATAACTATATGAGAGATTTGGTATCCAATACCTATAGTTGTAGTATTGTGAAAATCGATATTTTCTATACACAACTATACGCATCTCCTTTCTTTAGCTTTACTATTTGAATTCAACTATTCACAACAATTACAAATAATTGATTAGCAAATTGTTTCAGACACATTGCCTCTATAGGTCATTAAAGCTAAGAAACGTCATTACTAGATAAACAAATACCTAATGGGGCTTTCTTAATACCAGTCAAGAATCTCGAGACATGAACTAATTCAAGTCAATTCTTACTGCATAAGAAACTATTATCTCTAAAGTATTATATCCTAAAAGGGATATCTATCTAGATTATCTATCATGACTTAGAAACTAAGTCATTAACCATCTTGATTTTTGAAGAAAATCGGAACAATAGTTCCGGATGGTTTAGACCAATCTAATAATATCCTAGTCTAGTAGTATCTAGAACCTATTCTAGAATAACTGCAACCAAGAGTCAAGTCAGATAACATATCAAAATATGTGTGCAGTGAATTAAAAGTTTAATTCTATCTAATATAGATTGAGGAAAACAAACAAGTGGCTATTTCCATAATAATACACACTACATAAGTTAAAGAATTTTTAAACTTAGCAGTGCCTCCCACTATTTTATGTAATACCGTAATCCCCAACGAAAAAAAATGAGAATTCAATATTAAATCGAATTCCATAATGGGAAAAGGACCCCATGAATATATTTCGACTCACAGCAGAGGCACGGTCTCGCATACGTATATTCATAGGTAGACAACTCATTGTCAATCATTCACTAGTGACTCCTAGGTTCCGGTATTGGTCGTTTCTCGTTGTCGCTGCTAAGGCAGGCCCACAAGGAGACTTATCAAGGTTAAACTCGTCAATGATAAACTCAAGTTACTTGCGTAACCCTAACAGCTAGGGCACGTTCAGGATTGCACTTTCGCTTGAATTTATCTAGTATCTTATATACATCCGACATAAATAAATCTCTATCGGCTACACCCTCACAGCAGAGGCACGGTCTCGGATGTAGTCACGAAAAAATATTTATAAACCGTATTGACAAGACGGACCAAGAAACAAGTATTCCAAATACTAGTTACTTTAAAACCTTTTTAGCGGGGATATTCCATAAAGTGTCATACACTTTAAATCTAATCAAATTAAATGAAAGCAAAGCATGCATCAAGTAAAGAAAAGAAAAAAACATTAGATTTTAAAGGGCTAATCATATCGGGGTGTCCAGAATCAGACTCGCTCTAATACCATTTTGTAGGGGTTTTAAGGGGGAATATCGGTAACGCAGCGGAATAGTGGAAAATAAAAATTTTCCGATTTCAAAATTTTTCCCGGATCAATTAAATAAACTTATTTATTTAATTATCCAATTATCAAATTCTGAAAAATTACACAAGAAATCAAATTTCTTGGTAATTACCGAATTGCCCCAAAACTTTGTAAATAAATCATTTTAGTCCAAAAGTTGTCAATTACAATTTTGGATGATTCTAAATCATTTCTAAAATGTTTTTCAACACATCTAATGCATCAAAATCAGATTTACACAAATCCCCAATTTTTAGTCTAATGCCGTGAGCCACCCAAATTTTCAATTAATTGTAATTTGGTCCCTTTAGTTCAAAACATGCCAAGATCAAATCCAATCAACTAAAATTTTACATGCATCATATTCATACCATAATACATCACATATATGAAAAGCCTCAAATTTGGAGTAGGTTATGAACCCTAATTTTTCAATTTCTTCAAATTGTCCCATTTTCACCCAAATTTACAAAATCCAACAATTAATCCATTCAATACATCACCAATCTAGCCTCACCACTTTGAAACAACTCTAGAACAATTCTAGGTCACCAAGGAGTGGCTTACCAACTCTAGAATGGCAACTCGATTTTCTAAAAATCAAAAGTAAAGCTTTGAAACCATTTCAAGCTTACTTACATGCTTCAATCTTTCATCAAAGTTCACAACAAAAATAAACACAAACTATAAGAAGAGAGATAACACCAAAGCAACACAAAATGATTCTAAGCATGTTAGAAACATTTTTCATGTTGAAAACTTTAAAGAAAAACTTACAAAACTCAAAGATTTCCAAGCTTTTTCCTTTAGCCTTCAAGCTTTTCTCTCAACTTCTTTTATGTTTATTTGGTATCTAATGAACTTGTCTAACCCTAAAAGATGAAGCAAAACAATATATACTTGCCCAAAATTGGCCTTGGCCAAATTGTGATATATAAAATATCTAGATATTATTTCGTTTCATTTAAAGTTACTTTAATCAACTTACAAATTTTATCATTACACCTTTAATGAAAATTCATAAGTCAAAAAAAGCAACTTAAAAATATAACAATTATATTTATTTTAGGGTCATGGCCGAAAATTATAAAAGAAAAAGGAAATAGATATTTTCATTTTAAACAATTTAATCAAATATCTAAAGAAGTCAAAACCATTTTGACAACCTTTTCTTTAAGTATAAAGTCAACAATTTACATTTATAATCATTTCCTAACTTTATCATTTGGTGAGATATTTATATTTTAATTATATTAATCATTTAACAATTAAATAAATAAATAATTAATTAAATACAAATATCTCAAAATATGTATTATATTTACTTTAAATATCTCAAATACATATATTAATGATTTATGTCAAATACCTTTATTTGATAATTTATTAATGTGTATTTAATAATATCATATATTAAATACAAATACACATTAATTAGGAAATGACGGTTCGACTCGTTTGCATGCATCTTTCGTTTAACGTTTAAACGTTATAAATAATCACCATTATTCATAAAAGTTGCCCTAGTGCTCTACGAGTATATTTCATTAGTGAGACTCTCTAGATTCAGGTGTATCCGTCACAAAATCCAATTTCATGTCCATAATTTACCCCCCGTAAATTATGACGACCACAGATAAACTAGCTGAATCATACAGGTCGAGGTCATTGCATACGTATAATCCCTCCGTCACAGGTATCCGGATAATCCCAGAGATATAGATGTAAACGTCAAATCTCTATAGGTATTATACCGTCGACGTATCTATTAGCAATCTCTAAATAACATTCGGAACTTACTTCCGAAGTATACTGTGGTCACAGATTTAACAGACTGCTAATTATATATGGACTACCTATGCTCTGTACACAGAACTGACGAATCCTATCTTGATACACACAGGATATCCTGAGGATCGGTCCACACCCAACGAATAGGCGGAGGTCTGATCTAAATAGATCGGTGGACGTGACTGTCATAGTGTGGAGGATGTCTCATACATCCACAGTGGTATCTCAAGTCGAAGGACCACTATGCTACTCAACCCGAGAAGATTCTTATTGACGTTGATGTACCATCCATTAAGAATCTTTGATGAGTCGTTCAATGTTTATCTACTATAAACACCTACACGTCTATACGAGTCTCCCCAGACTCATGGTTCATTGGGATAAACCATCGGACCATGTCTCGATATACGACATCTACTGGTCTCAACGGATTTGACTAACCGACCCGTGTTAGTGAATCTTGACTAGGAACTATATTTGATAATATACATTTAGTAGTGACACTTCCCAAAGTCAATTACAAACTAGCTTTGTAACTGTGTACTGCATTATATATTATCGGGCCTTTGTCTAATAAATACATATCACTAAACAACATTTAGTTTCAATCTAATCGTAATCAGATCGAATACGTATATAAAAACAAGAGGTGTAACCATAAATAAGTAATATTATGGAAAAATGGATGTTCGTATTCATGAATCAGACATAAATACGGTCCGGATTGGCGCTCTGAGCACCAACCCCAACAGTTATTCGGTCAAGGGGGATGTTTTGGGACTGATTTTAGGGTCTTTGTTTCGACAGTTGGCTATGGGTGTTTAGTGTACAGTACTTGAATAAAAAGAGAGAGATGAGGACGTGAGTATTAGTGAGGGCAGTGCGTGACCTGTGTGTGAATCGGTGAAGGCTGTGATGAGTAGACTGTGGGTGCGTGAGGTTTATGTGTTGAGTGAGTGTGTGCGTGAGGCTGTTTGTGGGTGAGTGTGTACGTGAGGCTGTTGTTGGACAATTATGACCCATAGCGTCACTATTTGTACAGATCATGATGTTGTTGTACAAATTAACTATGTGACAAAGGAGATTGCACTCTTATCATTTGTGATTAGATCACCTAGATGTATAAATGATAGGAGGTCCCTATGATTTGTTCCTGGACGGAGAATGATATGAGACAATATCAGTCCACGAAGGATAAATCATTAAATATCCCTAGTCAGAGTATTATCGAGATTGGACATCGATAATACGTAAAAGAATAGTATTACACTTGTGCGCGTTTGTGAGGGCACAACGTCATAGTTCTCATATATTTGGGTATAGGATACTCATGCAAGTGTAATAGGAGGTTGTGTTTTACCGATGGTACGGGAAACAACTTCGCTCTGGATAGACCCCCGCGGAATCCCATTGGTAGTATGATTATGTGTCTATGGGAGTCTGCAATCAGGGTAGGTGTATTTGGTCTTAACCTGAGACTTGCACCGCTAATACATACGACAATCAATATACTTTAGTTGAGGTCGTCCAGGGCTTTAACCGGTTCTGTGTACGCCAATGCTGGGTATATTGAGAATCGTAGTGTGTTGGGTGTGATGTCAAGATGGAAGTGTCACTCCAGTCATATGGAGATGATGATCACATAGGATACGGAACTTGTTCTCTTAAATGCTCGAGCTATCGGGATATTATGACTATGTCATGTATATCCGATTATAGAGACTAGTTGCCAGACATCCGATATGTGCTTCGTACGGGGCAGACACATTTCCAACCACAGGCCTTGCACGTGAGCATCCGATACTGGACAGAAACACACAATACTTCGGTATACTACGCTTGATATAGATCATATATTCCTGTAAGGATATTTCCGGAGAATTGGGTAGGCATGACGCTTTGCTAGAAGCCAACCTTGTCTTGTAAATCGGTATAAACGTAGTACGAGGTACTTACGTGTTCGGATAGTCCGACGACCGTATTTACTGCCAACATATCTGGGGATCTCATGGGTCGCTTCCCGAAGATTCACCGATGATTTATGTCTCGCACTTTAATTAATCTGGGATTAATTCGATGAGAGAGAAAATTAATCTGGGATTAATTACGAAGATATTTTATCTAGGATAAAATATTAATAAAGAGAGAGAACGATTAATTTGGAATTAATCGATAAAATAATATATTCGATATATATATGAAATTGGATTTAGACGCGGAATTGAAATTAGATTTTAATTCGGGCGAACGAATTAATTTAGAATTAATTCGTTAGCGACATGAATATTGATTTCGCTAGGCGTAATCATTTAATTACGACGCGACGAAAAATTCGTTAATTTGGAATTAGCGAACCCGAGCCCGAGAGTGATTGCGAGCGCATTCGCATTTCGAATCCGAGCTCGGCACGCAAGTCACTTCAAGCGTCAAATCGCTAGTCGCATCAATTATCAAATCACTTGTCACTTTGAGTGATGTGATATGACATGTAGTCATTTTATTAAAGTGACTTGATGTGAATAGTGATGTGAGTTGAAAAAGCATCTTTTGCTTTTGCTTTTGCTTTTTGACTTTACTTTTTGAAAGTAAATAAAAAGTGGTATATGATTTATTTTATTGACTTGGAAAATAAGATAATAATAAAAACATATACAAAAGCTATTATTCTCTCTCTCCTTGAGTGGTTCACGGTTTTTGGAGCCAAAATTGTTCTCCCTCATCTCACGGCTTTGAGCCAAATTTCTTCATCTTCTTCTCCAATCTTGGCTTGGGCGTGAGAAGCATGAAAGAAATCTAGTGCTAGCACACCTTGGGTTTTACAAAGGTGATATGGTAGTGAACTTGTGTGCAAGGAATCCATTTTGAAGCTTGTAGCTTGGAGCTTCCATGGTGGGCTTCAATGGCCGATTCTAGGAGGTTCAAAAACGCCCAAAACCGAGCAGTCCAGTCCTTGGAGAAGCCATTGCCGAGCTTATGGAGAGAGCTTGAAGGCTTGTGTTCTTTGATGCATCAAATCCAATCAATGTGAGTTATGTTTCCGCCTTACTCCTTTGATGTGTTCATGCGAATTTCTTGCTTGATTTCATGATCTTGGGACCTATATTGAAACCAACAATGGTATCTATGAGCTTTGATCAAGCATGAAAAAGTTAGGGTTTGAATTGGGTAAAATCAATTGAAGCATGATTTGGTTGAATTGATTGATTAAGTATGCTTGTATGTTGATTAATTGAAGTTGTGCATGATCAATTTCAAGAAAATTGGATTGGATCAATTTTCCCCAATTCATTAGGTTGAGATTTGTAACTTGAAATTGGGTAAAATGTGTTTGAGCATGTTTTAATTAAATTGGATGTTTAAGTATGCTTAGAACATGTTTAATTGAGATTGTGTATGATCAATTTCAAGAAATTGGTTGGTTAGATCCATTTTTCCCCAAATTTTTGGGCATGGCCGAAAATTGAGACCCTAATATCTTGGTGATTTTTTGTTTGTTTGATCATTGGATGACTTAAAACAAATGGGTAATGTTGTTTTGAAGTTCAATTGGATTAAATTGATTTGGAACAATTTTTCCCTTTTAAAGTGGCTTGGCCGAATTCTTTGATAAATTGAAATTCATTGTGTTTTTTTTTTATTTTAATTCATTGGATGAGTTGAATTGATTTGGGAAATGATGATTGTGGATTCAATTGGATTGAAACCGAATCGGATTGAAAAAACCCCCTAATTACCGAGACTTTAAGCATGCAAATTGGGTTTGATTTTGATAAATTGTGTTGGACACTATTTGTTGTTAAAGTGCATGATTAATTATGCTAATTGATGTTTTAGAAATGTTAATTGGGTGATTAATTGTGTATTACACTTAGGTTAATTAATTATGGAATTTGGAATTTTATAAGTTAATTAATTGGGCTTGTTTTGGAAATTGGGTCTTATAGGTTGTAATTGGGCTTTTGGGCTTTGTTGTACAAAGTTGGATTTAGGCAAAATTGGTTGGATCCAATTGGGCCAAAACCGCATCCATAAAGTCCAATTATGACTTAATGGACCTTAATTATTTAATTGGGCCTAATGGGCCAAAATTAATTTAAAGGCTTATGGGGTAAATCCCGGATTGGACTTTGGTTATCGGTTTGACCCGAGTTGACCAAAAGTCCACGCCTTAAGAAATTAATTAAAAGCCCATTGGACTTTAATTAAATAAACGTTGGACGTTAATTGGGCTTTGAGACCCATAACGATTGAATTGGAATTTAAATCGTAGAAGGTTCGTTAATAAAAATGTAATATTTAATTTGGAATTAAATAGTGAATTAGAATTAAATGCGTATTAAATTGGATTTAATTATGTAGTTTAATTTAATTCGAGAATTCGTACTTTGAGTACTTATTCGAAAAACGAGTTTGACTCGAGTAAAAATCAAATCGTTGTTTGAACATTGGATGATCACTAATTATCAGATTAATTAATTGGATTAGATTGATTGATAACATGCTTGTATGAATACATGGTTGCGATGCATGAATAATGTATATCGGATGGATATTAGTCGGGTGGGACAATTTTGGAAATTGTAATAAATTTGATTTATAATTGGACCTGCGTGTCCAGCCTTATCACCTTTATACTCTTTGTATTCTCTTCTCACCTATTCCCCTCAATGTAAATGAGGTTTCTTTAGAAGTGTAGTGTAACGGGTAGAAAAGTAATACAGTGCTAGCTTTGGAGAGAGAAAATGAGAGATTTGATCTAGGATCAATGTAAAGTATCCATCCGGATATCATTATTATTTTATTTCATATATGCTTTATTATGTGTTTAGAATGCATGTTTAAGGATGTATGATGATGAGACCTTAACAAAGATAATAAATTGGTTGCCAATTTGCACGCGAAAAACCCTCGTTCAATATTAAGCGTCTTTCCTTCCATTGAGTGATTGTCACTCAAGATCCGAGACTGGAATTGGGTTGTTGGCCAAAGTCAAGCCCTTTGTCCGTCAAAGATGTGTTTGAATCACGAGAGTTTTGTTCCATATCGGTGTCTTGTCCAAGTTGTGGTTTGTTGGCCAAAGTCAAGACCACTTCTTGTCACTCGACATTGATTACGAAGCTTTCCATGGTCAATGGTCGCGCTTGACTGGGATCACTAAGTTTGTTGTGCCAAAGCCAAGGCTTAGTTGATTCAGAGGAAAAAGGTTAGGTAATACATTGGATGTATTGGCATATATAAGATATATGTTTCGGACTTGGATATCCCTCTACCGGATCTAGGAATTGGATTAGATCCAATTGATCTTAGAGATCTACCTAGTTATTTATCAT
>SKCR01042216.1:0-58500 GCA_019454045.1 Zanthoxylum bungeanum
ATATTTTTTTCAGAAACGGGAAAAGAGAAACCCACCATTAGAGGAGATGCACGCAAAGTCGGCAAGGATGACGAAGGAAACATAAAATATAGGGCAGAATTTGAAATTCCAGCAAGTTTTGGAGAAGTTGGTGCCATATTAGTGGAAAATAAGCAACACAAAGAGATGCATTTGCACGATATTGTTCTTGATGGCCTTCAGAATGGTCCTGTGAACATATCATGTGGTTCATGGGTTCAGCCAAAGAGCATTGACAAACAGAAGAGGATTTTCTTTACTAACAAGGTAACAACCGAAACAATAACTTTTATTTTTAACATTAGTGTGCTATCAAACATCATGGACTTACAAATTTTTACTCGTAAGTTAATTTCTAATGTTGTTTATAGTCACATTCTTTTCTAATACAAGTTATAATTATAATTATTTCCTTTTTTGACCAGGCATACTTACCATCACAAACACCGAATGGATTGAAGAGGTTAAGAGGTGAAGAACTTAATAATTTACGAGGCGATGGACAAGGAGAACGCCAAACTCATGATAGAATTTACGATTATGATGTGTACAATGATCTTGGAGACCCTGATAACAAGTCGGAATTAGCTCGACCGGTGCTTGGTAGCAAAGAGCACCCTTATCCTAGGCGTTGCAGAACAGGACGTGCAAGATGTGACACAGGTAATATATGTATTCCTTTTCTCGAGCAAAGCCAGACAAAACAAAGGCTAAGCAAGCTGAGGCATGAAGTTCACCTCTGACAGTTCATATAAAATTTGGTTCAGCCAATTTTTTGAATAATAATATAACTAGAAATTTTATTTTTCAAACTAATGCGGCATAACATAATTAATCAGTTGAACAAAAAGATCAATTGGCCAACATGATTTATTTTTATTATTTTAATTATGTGTATTAAGAAATTATATATTAAGATAATTTCTTAACACACAGTATGGATTAAGAAATTTTATATTTATATATTAAAATAACACATAGTAATACTTTATATTTATTAATGTAGATCCAGCGTCCGAGACAAGGAGCATATCAGTTTACGTGCCCAGAGATGAAACATTCTCAGAGATAAAACAAGCGCAATTTTCAGCGAAGACATTATACTCAGTGTTGCATGCATTGGTACCATCCTTAGAAACCGCCATTATCGATAAGGATCTAGGGTTTCCATTATTCTCGGCCATTGACAAACTCTTCAATGAAGGAGTTGAGGTTCCTGTGCCTCCGCAGCTCAAAGAAAAACCTTTATGGCAAACAATTCTTCCCAGATTGGTTAAGGCTGTTGAAAATACAGGCAAAGATGTTTTGCGATTTGAGACCCCAGAAACAATGGATAGTAAGTAATATAAAGAATATAAATGCTTATTTAAATGACTTTGACTCGTGGCACTAATTTACTAGATCATATTATATTGAATTTTTTTAATAAATTATTAAAATCGAAAGTTCGGAACAAACGATAGAAGATTATATGAAAAGTTAAACACATCCAAATTCAATTTTATCGCCCCCACAATACTCAATTGTGTTTTTGTTATATTCGCGTTGCAGGAGACACATTCTTTTGGTTCAGGGACGAGGAGTTCGGTAGACAGACTCTAGCTGGCCTTAACCCATACAGCATAAAATTGGTCACGGTATGACATAACAAGAATAATATAGAGTGAAACTAAGAAAGTGGAGAAAAAATTGTAAATATAATGGATCCTTGAATTTGATTTTTGTGTCACCAGGGGCCTAATTTTGTTGTGGCCCAAGTCAAAAAATAATTTCAGTAAGTAGCAGAGCTTTCAGAGGAATTTTGCATTTTATGTGAAATTTACTTTAAGCACCCTCTAAGTTTATTTTATTTGTGTTCTATATCGCAATAGCCAATATGAACCAAAATCTTGGTTAATTTGTTGGTTGCCCCAAAAGTATAACAGAAAAATATTGCATAAATTTGTTTAGGAATGGCCATTAAAAAGCACACTCGATCCTGAAATTTACGGCCCACCTGAATCAGCAATCACCACAGAACTGATTGAGGAAGAAATTGGAGGCTTCATGACTGTTGAAGAGGTATATATGTATTATAATTACGTTTAATTATTTGGGTGAGACTATTCTAATTTAAATTTTTATTTAAAATTTATGGTATGAATCATATTGATCTCATACAATTCAATGATAGATGTTAAAAATCAAATTAATTACATGAAATCATCCACCATTAGATTTTATGAGATCAATGAGTCAAAATTTTATGTTAAAATAACCTCACCCTTATTAATTACTGGAAAAAATAATTCCCAAACGATTACTTTTGAGAATAAGAACTCTTAAATTTTGTTTTTTTTCAGGCTATAAAACAGAAGAAGTTGTTCATTATAGATTATCATGATGTATTATTACCATATGTTGAGAAAGTGAGAAAGCTCAAAGGCACAACGCTCTATGGATCCCGCACAATCTTCTTCTTAAACTCAGATGGTACATTGAGACCACTAGTCATTGAGTTAACTCGGCCTCCAATGGACGGTAAGCCACAATGGAAGCAAGTGAATACTCCCACTTGGCATTCTACTGAGTGCTGGCTTTGGAGGCTAGCCAAGGCTCATGTCCTTGCTCATGATGCTGGCTATCATCAGCTTGTTAGTCATTGGTATGTTCATTTTATTTTTCTCAATTTGATCTTGGACACAATTTTAAGAGTCACAAGACGCTTGCTTATTTTTTAAGTATATTAATTAAATGATTTTTTGAAAATATTTATTATATTAGCTCATTCTCTTTGCAGGTTGAGAACTCATTGTTGTGTAGAACCTTACATAATTGCAACCAATCGGCAACTTAGTGCAATGCATCCAATTAATAGATTTTTGAAACCTCATTTCCGATACACAATGGAGATCAATGCATTAGCTCGAGGAGCACTTATTAATGCTGATGGAATCATTGAAAGCACATTTTCACCTGGAAAATATTCTATAGAGCTCAGCTCAGCTATCTATGACAAGCAATGGCGGTTTGACCATGAAGCACTCCCTAAAGATCTTATTAGCAGGTAAAACATAAATAATCAAAAGGGAAATTATATTTTCACATATATAGAAGATTGGCTTATACATATGAAAATATCTAAAAACTTTAAATAAGTTCAATCTAAAGTTTCCATGGGTGTGTTAAAATCCCGACCAACATGCCCACTGAAGATTAATTTATTTTCCATTTTCGGCTACGCAGGGGAATGGCTGTTGAAGATCCAAATGCTCCTCACGGACTAAAGCTAACGATTGAAGACTACCCATTTGCCAACGACGGTCTCGATCTTTGGGATGCCTTAAAACAATGGGTAACTGACTATGTGAATCACTACTATCCTGATCAAAGCCTTATAAAGTCTGATGAAGAGCTCCAAGCATGGTGGACTGAAATTCGAACTGTTAGTCACGCTGATAAAAAGGATGAACCTTGGTGGCCTGTCCTGGAAACCCCTCAGGATTTAATTGAAATAATCACAACTATCGTTTGGGTAACATCTGGTCATCATGCCGCTGTAAACTTTGGGCAATATATATATGGAGGCTATTTCCCTAACAGGCCAACTATTGCTAGAACCAAAATGCCCACAGAAGATTCCTCAGACGAGGACTGGAAATTCTTCCTTGAAAAACCTGAAGTTGCACTTTTGCAATGCTTCCCTTCTCAGCTTCAAGCTACTAAAGTTATGGTCATTTTGGATACTCTCTCGAGTCATTCGCCTGACGAGGAGTATTTGGGGAGGAAATGGAGCCAGCATGGGGTGATGATCCAGTTATAAAGGCTGCATTTGAAAGGTTTTGTGGAAAATTGAAGGAGCTTGAAGGGATTATCGATGCCAGAAATTCAAATGAGAATTTGAAGAATAGAACTGGAGCTGGGATTGTGCCATATGAGCTCTTGAAGCCATTTTCGGATCCTGGTGTGACAGGAAAAGGAGTTCCATACAGCATCTCCATCTAGAGTGCGACAGACTTCTTGCAAGTGATCGGAACTTGTGCCAATAAGAGCATGTCTAAGAAAAAATAAAGGATCTAAGAAACAAATAAAGGAAAATGTTATTTTATCCGAAGATGTAAAGCAAAAGATCATTCAATAAATAGGGACTTACTGTTTTGCATGTATATCCTTCGGATGAAATGGCATTGTTGATAAATAAAATGTCTTTTGTGTTTTCTTGGACTGTAGACGCCAAAAACAAAAATATTGTTATGTGGGTCCTACTTTTATTTTGCAGGTAAGTCTTAGCAATAATCAGCCAAATAGACTAAATGATTATGATTTGGTGCTAAATGATTTAAGATTGATTGTCGGTTTTAAATTCATAGATTTTAGAACCTGACAATCAAAGATTTTACCTGCTTGATTTAAGTCCATATTGAGTGATTTCACAGTAGAATTTTCCGCATTTAAAAAAAAAAAAAAAACAAAGAAATATATTTTATATAATAAAAATATTTTTTAATTATTATTTTTTTTTTTTGCAGGGAGCCGTTTGGCATTGGCAGGGAGCCAAACGGCTCCCTACATCCCCTAACGGCTAGTAGCCGTTGGGGGAATTAGGGTTCCTGACAGGAACCCGACGGTTCCAACCGGAACCGTCCGAACCGGTGGAACCGTACGGTTCCACCGGTTCGGACCGGTTCGAATTGGGGTGGAACCCCAACCGAACCGGTCCAATTCCGATTCGGTTCCGGAACCGGGCCCGGGTCTAGTCTGAAGTGCTGAATAATACTCCTCCCCCCCCCCCCCCCCCCCCAGTCAAAGGCAAGAGGCTTGGTTAAAATATCAACATTCTGTTCAGTGCTGGGAATGTGAAGAACACATAACTCTTTCTTGGAGATATGTTCCCTTCCAAAATGAAGAACAAGTTATAAATGTTTAGTTTGAGCATGATAAACGACATTTGAACCTAGTGCCTCAGCGCTCTTATGATCACAATACAAGACGAGAGTGTCATCTAAGGGAACTTGAAGTTCCTTGAGCAAGTAAGTGATCCAAAGCAATTCCAAGATAGTAAGAGCAAGAGCCATGTATCAGCTTCTACAGTGGATCGAGAGACCACTTCCTGCTTCTTGGTTGACTTGGAGACTAAATTTGGACCAAGGTAAACACAATAAGCACTAACAGATTTCCTATCATCAACATCCCCTCCAGTCAGAATCAGAAAATACTCGCAATTGAACAGCACCAGAATGAAAGGACTGAAGACCATATGAGTAGTAGTAGACTTGAGATATCTCAAAACCCTTGTAGTGCAAAAATTACAAATACAATTCGGTAATTGGGAAAATCCGAATTTTGGCTTAATCTCAGCCCAGTAGACCTTGAGAACAACCCTGAACCGAACACTGCTTCACTATCCTCTGCCTCTGATCGTATCGAACTGAACCACTGATTCTTTCTCTTCCGAGGCTTGTTGATGTCAACAATCTCCTTAAAATAAATTCGTCCCCTACCGAAGGTGCAGTAAAACATGAGACGATTGTTTCCCAAGATGCAACGGAAAACGAACGAGTATAGGCACCACCAAAACCCGTTCCCAACGAACCACTAAAGTGTTTGAACTCTTCCAAAGAAAACTGAGGACTGTTGTGTGTTCTGTGTGTATATTCTGTATATTCAAAACGAAAATATTACTGCCTTTTATATAAGGAAAATAAATATTCCATTTATCACTCATTAATGAGACCTTTCGTTTGAAGTACCAAATTAATTAATGGAATTAATTAACTTTTATGGAAAACTTCAAAAGGTTTGGAAAACAAAGAGGCAAGTAAAAATTAGCTGGGTCGGGCCCGCACAATTTTGTCCGGTATTCGTGTACGTAGGACGCGCGGGTGCACATGAGCCAGGCCTGATCGGATTTTGATTTGCACCCCCCTGCGTGCGCACGTAGAGAGTAGGGGTGAGCAACGGTTCCGGGTCTACCCGGAACCGTTTAGAACCGGACCGGTTTTCCGGGTTTGGAACCGAAACCGGTTGTAATCAGGTAGGTTCCGGTTCCAAAAATGAAGGAACCGATTTTATCCGGGTAGGTTCCGGTTCCAAAATGATCGGAACCGGAACCGGACCATGGAACCGGAACCGATTACAATCAATTAATTATAAAGTTTTAATTTTTTTTTACCTGGGAAAAAAATGAAGTTTTGGAATATTTGTTATTCGGTTGGACTTTGATTAACTGAGATATGAGGCTTCTCTGCTCTCTGGATTTTAATTCATTATGTTTCTTTTTCAATTTGTGAATATATATTGTTCTACTGAAAGTTGGGTTCCATTCCTTTTTTGGCTTTATGTTTGTCATTTGGCTATTTTAACCATAGATCCTTCCGAGCATATTATGAACCTGTCACTTTAGCTGATAACGGTAAGTGGGTTGCTTGTCTTTTAGTCTTTGACATTTGTTTGGGTGGAAGCACCTACCTTGTGAAATCTTGCTTTTTGTATGCACCTGTTGGTCCTATATTAAGCAGTTTCTGTTAATTGAATCAACCAAATAGAGGTAAAAAAAAGTTGATTCCATGAAGGTTTCGTGGTAACTTCCGTTGGTGAATTATTGAATTTATCTCAGTCATACTCGAGCACAGAATGCTGTCAAGCCAGTGGCAATTACCAGTTTTTATTAAACAAAAATAGGTAAAGTAACATAATATAAACTGCACAACAGAATACAATCAATTAATTATAAAGTTTTAATTTTTTTAAAGAAAAAAGACTTACTAAATATGAACCTTTAAGTAGTTTTCATTAAAATATTTTAAAATAAGGTAATTCAGAACCGGACTGGAACCGGACCGGAACCGAATAATAGGGTACCCTATTTAATTAGGTAAGTTCCAGTTCCACTTAGTGCGGAATCGAATTTTTCCGGGGTAGGTTCCGGTTCCATGCGGAACCGGAACCGAAACCGGTTTTGCTCACCCCTAGTAAAGAGAGCCTCTATCCTTATAACTCTTACCCATCTTTATATGAGTAATCATATATAAAGACACTTTCTCTCTAATAGCTTTCCCATATGGGACAAGCTAATTTCTCTTATTTTCCAATACCAATGGGTGAACTTTGAGCAACAATTACTCATTCACCCAAGCACCAATTTAAACATATGAATATACCATTTCGAACTACTCACGGAGGAGTATCCGAATCATTCAAAACAAACCATTAACATGAAGTGGACCATGCTTAAAATTGTGCCTCAAAATGCTTACTCATAAGCATTTTTCCAACAATCCCTCACATGAATGAAATTGGCGAAAAAACGTCAAATAAAATTATTTCATAAAACATTTATTTTGACCTAGAAGAGTTCAACGGTTCAACACCTGCATAGGATAGGTAGACCTCAGCCTTTGAACCTTCCCTTGTGAAAATAGTGGCTGACAGTGGACGCGATGTCATTGAACTGTACTGCCGTTCAGGTAAATGGAGAACATATATCACACAGATATTTTACCTAACACATCAGAGTTCTCATGATTATGTTCATTTTGGCCATGAACATCAACCTGGTTCTGCGAGAATTTCTAAGAATTGAGCCTCATACAATTCCATTTGAAGCGGCCCCACTTTTCTCTCACATAGGTGATTTCTTATTTAAGAGTATCTCGTAATACTCAGCTCGGATTCCCAACGCTTAAGAATCATTAAAAGCCTTTGCTTAACCTCTATCCATACGAGCATCACTGTTTCATTTTACCATAGGAATGGACTAGATGGTAACCCCCACAGTGAACCAATTATGTCTATTACGAGTAGGTTGTCCCATTGAACCTAGATCTTGGGATCTCCAGTCAACAAGGTTGGGTTTTTCTTCATAATAAATATTTATCTAACGAGCTTTAGTCCCATTCCCCTCGATGATTTCTCGACTAACTCTCTGGTTAACCCTTTGGTTAGCGGATCCGCAATGTTATCCTTTGACTTTACATAGTCAATCGAAATAACTTCAGTAGAGAGAAATTGTCTAACGGTATTATGTCTACGACGAATATGCCTAGACTTACCATTATACATATTGTTATGTGTCCTTCCAATTGCAGATTGACTATCGCAATGAATACAAATTGCAGGCACTGGCTTAGGCCAACTTGGAATATCCTCTAGAAAATTTCGAAGCCATTCTACTTCTTCAGCACACTTATCTAATGCAATGAATTCTGATTCCATTGTAGATCTGGCTATCACAGTCTGTTTGGAGGATTTCCATGATACGGCTGCACCTGCTAGTGTAAACACATAGCCACTGGTAGATTTTGAGTCTTTCATATCAAATATCCAATTAGCATCACTGTATCATTCGATTACAGCTGGATATCTATGATAGTGCAACCCATAATTACGAGTAAAACGTAAGTACCCGAGTACTCTCACTATTGCTTTCCAGTGATCAACCCCCGGATTACTCGTATATCTGCTGAGCTTATTTACTGTATCAGGCCTGGTACAACTTGATAAGTACATCAGACTCCCAATCACTCTAGAGTATTCTACTTGAGAAATACCCTCTCCTCTATTCTTGGATAGATATAGACTCACGTCTAAATGAGTTCTAGCCACAGTAAAATCATCATTGTTGAATTTACCAAGAATCTTGTCCACATAGTGCGACTGATCAAGAATATATCCATCTAGACCTCTCGAGATCTTTATTCCCAAAATGACATCAGCTAGACCCATGTCTTTCATGTCAAACTTAGATTTCAGCATATTCTTGGTAGATTTCACCATTTTAACATTACTCCCGACAATCAAAATGTCATCAATGTAGAGACATAAAATGACATAGCCAACTTCTGTCTCTTTGACATAAATGTATTTATCACATTCATTGATTGTGAAACCATTTGATAACATGGTGTCGTCAAACTTTTTATGCCACTGTGTTGGAGCTTGTTTTAATCGATACAAGGATTTAACTAACTTACAGACTTTGTTTTCTTGTTCTGGAGCTATAAAACCTTCAGGTTGTTCCATGTAGATTTCTTCATCTAAATCTCCATTCAGAAAGGCTGTTTTCACATCCATCTGATGTACCTCAAGATTGCGCAAAGCAGCAATCGCTAGTATCATCATTATGGAATTTATTCTCGTTACAGGAGAATAAGTATCAAAGTAATCAAGACCTTCACGTTGTCTGTAACCTTTAATTACAAGTCTTGCTTTGTACTTGTCAATTGATCCATCTGCCTTCATTTTCCTTTTGAAAATCCACTTGGACCCTAAAGGTTTACACCCTAGAGGAAGATCCACTAACTCCCATGTGTGATTTTGTAATATGGATTCAATTTCACTATTTATGGTATCTTTCCACAAAGCACCATCAGCTGACCTTACAGCTTCGTTATAGCTTTGAGGATCATTCTCTAGTAAAAAATTAGAAAATCTGGACAAAATGATTTTTTTCGTTCTAGCTATTTTTCTACGTCTTGGTTGAAGTTTAACAACTTGTTGATCCTCTGGAACATTTATGTGTTCTTGGTCCTGACTATCTTCAAAGATAGTCTCATGTGCCCGTTTGTGCACATTTGAATTCGAATTTGTTTTACAAGGAAAAACATATTCGAAAAATGATACATTCCTCGACTCCATTATCATATTCTTGTGAATATCTGGTACATTAGACTCATACACAAGAAATCGATAAGAATTACTGTTATATGCATATCCTATGAAAATGCAATCAATAGTTTTTGGTCATATCTTCACATTCTTAGGTGGAGGAATGACTACCTGGCAAGACACCCCCACACTTGTAGGAATTTATAGGAAGGTACTCTACCTTTCCATATTTCATAAGGAGTTTTCTATGCCGCTTTCCGTGGTACCTATTTAAAAGGTAATAGCTGATAAAACAGCTTCTCCCCACATATTCTGAGGTAAGCCAGAGCTGATTAACATAGCGTTCATCATCTCTTTCAAGGTACGATTCTTCTGCAATCTCATTGGATTGAGGTGAATAAGGAGTTGTGATTTGATGTATAACTCCATTTTGTTCATAAAGTGACACAAAAGGAAAAACATACTCACCGCCACGATCACTTCTTAACTCCTTAATTCTTTTATTCAGTTGGTTCTCAACTTCATCTTATAGAGAACAAATTTCTTTATAGCTTCGTCCTTGCTTTTTCATAAAATATACATAGCAAAATTTCATGCAATCATCAATAAAGGTAATAAAATATTTATTACCTCATCTCGATTGTATTGAATTAAAATCACATACATCGGTATGAATTAGATCAAGTGGTTCAGTGTCTCTTTCAATACCATGAAAAGATGATCTAGTTAGTTTTGCCTCAACACAAGTATCCAACTTCTTAGGTGGAGGTATGACTACCTTGTCAAGACACCCCCACACTTGTAGGAATTTATAGGAAGGTACTCTACCTTTCCATATTTCATAAGGAGTTTTCCCTGCTGCTTTCCGTGGTACCTTATTTAAAAGGTAATTAGCTGATAAAACAGCTTCTCCCCACATATTCTGAGGTAAGCCAGAGCTGATTAACATAGAGTTCATCATCTATTTCAAGGTATGATTCTTCCGTTCTGCAATCCCATTGGATTGAGGTAAATAAGGAGTTGTGATTTGATGTATGATTCCATTTTGTTCATAAAGTGACACAAAAGGAAAAACATACTCACCACCACGATCACTTCTTAACTCCTTAATTCTTTTATTCAGTTGGTTCTCAACTTCATTCTTATAGAGAACAAATTTCTCTATATCTTCGTCCTTACTTTTCATCAAATACACATAGCAAAATCTCGTGCAATCATCAATAAAGGTAATAAAATATTTATTACCTCATCTCGATTGTATTGAATTAAAATCACATACATCGATATGAATTAGATCAAGTGGTTCAGAGTCTCTTTCAATACCATGAAAAGATGATCTAGTTAGTTTTGCCTCACACAAGTATCCAACTTATGTCTGTTATCAATTTTAAAATTGGGAATGTGATTCATGTTAATTAATTTCCGCCAATGAATTAAAATTAACATGTCATAATCTATCATACCATAGATTAGAGTACTCAACAATATAAGCAAAAGAATAAGCTTTATTGATATGTTTGGGTTTAATAACCATTACATTGAGCTTAAAGAGCCCATCAGTTACATATCCTTTTCCCACATACATCCCATTTTTAGTCAAAACTACTTTATCAGACTCGAACACCATCCGGAAACCATGCTTGTTCAGAAGCGATCCAGACACAAGATTCTTCCGTATTTCTGGTACATACAGAACATTGTTCAGAGTCAACTCTTTCCCAGAGGTTATTTTCAAAATCACATTTCTTTGACCTTCAATCTCAGATGTTGCTGAATTTCCCATGTATATTTTTTCCCCATTACCAACAGGCTCAAATGAAGAAAATATGCTCTTGTCTGAGCACACATATCGAGTGGCACCAGTGTCAATCCACCACTCTCTTGGGTTAGAACCCACCATATTCACCTCAGAAACCACAGCAGAGAGGTTAATGTCTGAAACATCTTGAGTTATGTTTTCCATCACATTAGCCTCTTGTTTCTTTTTTCTTCGGCAGTCTGCACTCAGAAGACTTGTGACCCATTTTGTCACAGTTAAAACATCTTCTTTGAAATTTGGATTTCTTGGAAACTCCTTCTTGAGGTTCTTGTTCTTATGGCCATGTTCAACAACATTTGCCTTGGCCTCATGAGATATTCCTCTCTTGTCAGATACTCGGTTATCTTCCTCAATTTTGAGCTTAAGAACCAAGTCTTCAATGCTCATTTCTTTTCGCTTATGCTTTAGATAATTCTTGAAAACTTTCCAACCAGGTGGTAGTTTTTCAATTATCGAGGCTACTTGGAAGGTTTCACTTAAAACCACCCCCTCAGCATGAATTTCTGCTAGAATAATATGCAGTTCTTGTACTTGGCTTAAAACAGTTTTGGAATCAACCATCTTAAATCTAGGAATCGGCCTACGATAAATTTCTTATTACCGACATCCTCAGTTTTATATTTTCGATCTAAAGATTCCCAAAACCCTTTTGCTGTTTTCATTCCGGCGTACACACTGTATAAGGAATCACATAGGCCATTCAGCACATAATTCCGACATAGGAATTCAGAATGTTTCCAAGCATCAATGGCACTGATGACTTGAATATCAATCTCACCCTCTATGGGTACATGAGAATCTTCATTTAGGAACTTCGCAAGGTTCAAAGTGGTCAAGTAAAAGAACATCTTCTGTTGCCACCTTTTGAAATTCTGACCAGTGAATTTTTCAGGTTTTTCAGCAGCAGGATTGACATCTCTCACATGTCCAACAAGTTGACTAGCCATAGAGGCAGCAACACCTTGGCCAGCCCCGAGGCTGCCAGATTAAGCCCAGAGGCTGAAGCATGTTGGCTAGCCGAAGAGGCTGCCACAGTACTTTGGCCAGCCATAGAGGCTGCCACAACATTCTGACCAGCCGAAGAGGCTGCCACATTCAGATCAACTGTGTTTGGTTCGGTGATTGGGAAAATCCAAATTTTGGCTTAATCTCAGCCCAGCAGACCTTGAGAACGACACTAAACCGAAAACTGCTTCACTATCCTCTGCCTCTGATCGTACCGAACTGAACCACTGATTCTTTCTCTTCCGAGGCTTGTGATGTCAACAATCTCCTTAAAACAAATTCGTCCCCTACCGAAAGTGCAGTAGAACGTGAGACGATTGTTTCCCAGGATGCAACGGAAAACGAACGAGTATGAGCACCACCAAAACCCATTCCCAATGAACCACTAAAGTGTTTGAGCTCTTCCAAAGAAAACCGAGGACTGTTGTGTGTTATGTGTGTATATTTTGTATATTCAAAACGAAAATACTGCATGCCTTTTATAGAAGGAAAATAAATATGCCATTTATCACTCATTAATGAGACATTTCGTTTGAAGTACTAAATTAATTAATGGAATTAATTAACTTTATGAAAAACTTCAAAAGATTTGGAAAATAAAGAGGCAAGCGAAAATTGGCTGGGCCGGGCCCGCATAATTTTGTCCGGCATTCGTGTACGCAAGACGCGCGGGTGCACACGAGTCAGGCCTGATCAGATTTTGATTTGCACCCCCTACGCGCGCACGTAGAGAGAGCCTCTATCCTAATTTCTCTTACCCATCTTTATATGAGTAATCATATATAAAGACACTTTCTCTCTAATAGCTTTCCCATATGGGACAAGCTAATTTCTCTTTATTTTCCAACACCAATGGGTAAACTTTGAGCAATAATTACTCATTCACCCAAGCACCAATTTAAGCATATGAATATACCATTTCGAACTACTCACGGAGGAGTATCCAAATCATTCAAAACCAACCACTAACATGAAGTGGAACATGCTTAAAATTGTGCCTCAAAATGCTTACTCATAAGCATTTTCCAACACCCTTTCGCAAGCCTGTCAAAAGAGATCAGTAGGGGCTACTAAAAATTGATTTGGCTTACGAACAACAAAGGCTAGGTCAAGTCTGGTGAGGGTAAGGTATTGAAGAGCTCAAACTATACTTCTATAAGCTGTAGGACAATCACAAGTTTTACCTTTATCCTTAACCAATTTGGAGAGTTGAGGCAGTGCAGTGGTATAGCGACATGACCGAGGTTTGGACACATATACACTCATGAAATGAATTTGGGAATAATCGATAAATTCTTCGAATTTCATATACAAAGGGTACGATGTTCCACTCCGGACAGCATATGATATTTGGGCCATAACTTTTTCATACGATCTCCGACTTTTATGAATATTATATCGTCGGAAAGCTAAGATCGAGAGCTACAACTTCTGCGTTGAACTCCAAATTCGAAACAGAATCAGGTAAAAAATATAACTCAAAAATTTGGATAAATAGTAACTGCGGACCTATCTAGAGAATTCCATATTTCTCTCAAAACTTCTGATTTTTCTTCAAATCAAACTATTGTAAATTAGTCAAATTGGCCCCTATTATATATAAAGGGGACTATTCACTAATTCTCAGCACTTGAGAAGAAAAAAGAAACGTGAAGAAGAAGAATAGAGAAGATCTAGAAAAGTAAGAAGAGAAAAAGAGGATGATGAGACAAATACCAATCCTCACATACCAAGCTAAAGAAGATATTGGCAACCATTGAAGGCTTGGAGAATGAAGAAAAATCAAATAAGTTGAGGCAAAGAAACTTGACCTAAAACTTGATTTATGGATTTTTGAAGAAATAACAGTAAACTAGTGTGTTTAGCATGATAGTAATTGCATTGAAAAATCAAATAAGTTGAGGTAAAGAACCTTGACCCAAAACTTGAGTTATGGATTTTTGAAGAAATAACAGTATATTAGTGTGTTTAGCATGATAGTAATTGCATTGAGGTGGATAGCAAACTAAGAATTTGATTTTATTAAAGGATATCTAAGAATTAAGAAAATCTAGATGATGAGTTTAAGTTAAGATTTATAAGATTAAAGGGTTATTGTGGTAATAGTATTTTGAAATATGAAGTGTGAATATTGAGTTTAAAGAGTTGTTTGAGTAAAGGTTGTAGTGTGGGAGTGTTTTGGGCAAACTAGACATGAAAGAGTTGGTGTTGGGGCCTGGAAATGGGTGAGCGTCGCGAAGCCAGTAGGCCAACATCGCGACGAATACCAGGAAGATTGCCTCTGGTTCGGTTTTATCGAGTGAGCATCGCGACGCGTAAAGCTCGGCATCGCAACGCGAAACAGAGGAAGCTTTTTGTCTCAGCCTACTTGAGTGAGCGTCGCGACACGCACAGGTTGGCATTGCGACGAAATACAGGGGAAGCCTTCAGTTTCAACTCAGGATATTAGAGACCACCCGAGGTTTCGTATCATCTCTTATACATGTAATTTATCATGTCACAAACATAGAATATCATATAGCGACGAATAATTTCGAAGTACATTCCATGATTCGTATACTAATTAAGTTACCTATAAAAGGTTATTGTATGAACCACAAATTCCTTCAGCGAAGTGAAGTAATGTTAGCGGGACTCCAAATCTGTGAGTGGACACTCTTTCCTTAAATATCAGACTTAAATATCAGACTCATTGTATTGTTTTTAATATCAGACTTATTTTTCCGCATTTAGGGCGTTAGCTAAGTTTACTTTCAAATATGTTTTGAGAAATGATTTAGAAAAATGATGATTACAAAAGCATGATTTTGTGATTTCGAGGCATGGGGGAAAAACCCAACTCAGTATGTAACTTGACTCAGATGTAGAATTGACGGATTCAGATCGTGTGTACACGCAGTTCAGGACTAGGGATGACAGATGCCCCTAGATCCTCAGAGTCTGGAGGATAGCATAGATCCGCACCCCGGCTCTAGATTATGGCTTGGGGGAAGGCGATACGTAATGCCATAAGACCATCATATTTCAGGACCAGGGGAAACTGATACGTAACGCCCCTAAACCCTAGTTTTAGGGATATGATAGTGGCATGTATTGGGGGATGACGATACGTAATACCCCAATATCATGGATTTGCACACCTAGCTCTATTTAGACGTATGGGGGGACGACGATACATAACGCCCCCGTGCGTCATATTTTCAATAGACTTCCAGATAAATATTTTTCAGAAAAAGATTTTCAGAGACAACTGTAACACCCCGAATTTTTTTACCAATATTTTAATTAATAATTATGGGTGTTAGAAATTTAAGGACTAAATTGGTAGGATTGTAAAAGTTGGAATTAAATTTGTAAAAGGGATAAGTTTAGGAAGACAATGTATAATTGTCTTGCAATATAAAAAGAAAAGAAAACCTAATTTTCAACAGACACACCTTTTCATTCTTTACAAACATAGCGGGCATGAGAGAGAGAGAGAAAAAAAAGAAAGGAAAAAGAGAGAAAATACAGGATTTTGGCCCCGATCCGTCCAATTCGAAGTTGTTCTTGACCGGGTCTTTGAGGAAAAGTGTAGATCTCGACGAGATGAATATTTTGGTGGTGGTTTCATCTCGGGAAACTCACAATTTTCGCAGAAATCTCAGTAAGAAACTTTTTATGGTTTTTTTGATTTCCTGTTGATCCGGAACTCCGATTGACAAACCGTTAGCGGCATTGGAACCGGGAGGGAGAGACAAACATTAGGCCACCGGAAATTATGGGCCTCCGCCGGCGCGTGGTGCTCATGTGTGCCTTGCGCAGTGGCGCGTAAGGTCCACGCGTGGCCATAGAAGGAGACGCGTGTCACACACGCGCCGGAAAGAATGTTCTCCCCGACTTCCCAAGTCTCCCTCCGTGATTTTCCGACCATTCTGAGTAGTAACGGACCCTTGAATCTTAATTTTCGTGTAATTTACCGTTATATTCGGTTATGCATAAATGTATTTCGGAACCGTAAATAACTTTAAATGATTGTTTATATGTTTGGACTATATAAATGATTACCGTGTGGTTAGAAGTGAATGATGGACTTTATTGGACAATATGGTAGAGTAAGTTTGTGTGCGGGAATTATTGTGAACCCAAGATTTGGATTAGTGATATTGAATTGAATTATGGATATTGTGAATAGAAGACGAATGTACGTTAACGATTATGGGTTGTATGATGGATTTTCGTATTATAGATGAAATCTTACCGAAATTTCGTTAGGATTATGAGAGCGACCAAGTCACGTTTCTTGCTTATTCTTTCATATATTCTAGTTAGGATTTTGTTCCTTATCGTAATTCTTTTATCTCTTTAGGTGATCGTGATACCGTAAGCGGGGACAGTCCTGCTGCATAGTTCATTTCTCTATAGTCAGCTCACTAGGTGCGTTGATAAGCCTGTAACATTGATGTTTTTAAAAAATATGTAGTATGTATGTTTTCTTAAATGAATTTTTAAGTAATGCATTAAATGATTTTGTTTCTAGAAAGTTTATATTTTGGTATAAAGTACGTATCAAATATTGATTATGTTGAAATCATGCATTGTGATATATAAGAAACTTGCATGTAGTTTCGAAATGATTTTATGTTAGGATGCACCCCGCGTACTTATATGTGCCAGTGATTATTTACCGTGAGACGAGGTCTCATGTTGCTAGTTTTTGCTCCGGATGCCAGTTTTTGCCGTGGGGATGCCACATGTTGCCAGCTTGCCATATTGTCACGAGAGTGCATATAAATGAATGAACAGCTTATTTTTACAGATATTCTTGAGCAAAATGAGTTTTATTAGAAATGAGATTTATGATTTCAACAAATATTGATATATGGATTTAATGCTTTATGTATTTATTTATATTATGAAAGACTTATTCGATCTGCTTTGTTACTTGTTTATCCACGGTACTAAGCTGTGATCCATTGCACTAAGCGTGAGCTTACCCATTCCTTTAACATTTCAGGTTTAGCAGATCGGTAGATCTTTCTTTTTCGTCTGCTGTTTCATCATCATTTCCTGCCAGTAGAGAAAGGTTGTGCCAACAGTTGAGTGTCCTTATTATGATTTGAGACTATAATTCTAGATATGTCATTCTTGAGAGAATTTCGTCATTTGATTTTTGGCACGGAGCCTATTTTGATACTTGTAGTACTTATATTTTTATTTTAGCATGGATTTTCATTTGAGTTGGATCAAGGAGATCCTGTTTTTATGATAATATTTTCAGTTTAGATTTTTCCTTTGTATTTGGAGGATTAGTCCATATTACAGGGGAAACTCTATCTGTTTTCAGTCTCCGTCTCACCCCTACCCTACCTAAGGGGACGAGTGTGACATTTAATGGTATCAAAGTGCTAGGTTCATAGATTCTGTAGACACTTCATTTTCTTAATTAGTTATTCCATGTCTATTAGTGGTTGACATCTTTCATGTGTTTTTAGATGCCTCCGCGTTCTAGAGTTTGAGGTTCAGGTCAAGTTCGTACTCGTAGGATAGCAGTTGTTGGCCAATCTTCTAAGAAATCTCCAGTGGATGAGAATGTTAATTCTTACATCGGGGAACCTTTTGAAGAGAACCATATTCCTCTTTAGTTGGGAGATTCGCCTGCCTCTGGTATATGAATTTCGAGGACGAAATTTCTTTTAAGGGGGAGAAGTTATAAAACCCGAATTATTTTACCAATATTTTAATTTAATAATTATGGATGTTTGAAATTTAAGGACTAAATTTGTAAGATTTTAAAGTTGGAATTAAATTGGTAAAATGGATAAGTTTAGGGAGATAATATATAACTGTCTTGTAATATAAAAAGAAAAAAAAACCTAATTTTCAACACATACACCTTTTCATTCTTTACAAACACAGCAGGCATCTTAAAAAAAAAAAAAAAAGAGAATAGGCGTGTGTGAGAGAGAGAAAAAAAAAGAAAGGAAAATGAGAGAAAATAATGGATTTTGGCCCCGATCCGTCCGATTCGGAGTTGTTCTTGACCGAGTCTTTGAGGAAAAGTGTAGATCTCGAAGAGAGGAATATTTTGGTGGTGGGGAAACTCCCAATTTTCGCAGAAATCCCAGTAAGAACCTTTTTATGGTTTTTTTTTTTGTTTGCCGTTGATCCGGGACTCCGATTGACAACCGTCAGCGGCATTGGAACCGGGAGGGAGAGACAAACATTCGGCCGCCGGAAATTATAGGCCTCCGTCGGCGCGTGGCCCTCACGCGAGCCTTACGCAGTGGCGCGTGAGGGCCACGCGCAGCCAGAGGACACGCCCCGGAAGAATGTTCTCCCCGACTTCCCGAGTCTTCCTCCGTGATTTCCCAACCATTCCGAGTAGTAACGAACCCCTGAATCTTAATTTTCGTGTAATTTATCGTTATATTCAATTTATGCATGTTATGTATTTCGGAACGGTAAATAACTTTAAAGTATGATTAGTTTACATGTTTGGACCATATAAATGATTACTGTGTGGTTAGAAGTGAATGACTGACTTTATTGGAGAATATGGTAGAGTAAGTTTGTGTGCGGGAATTATTGTGAACCTGAGATTTGGATTGGTGATGTTGAATTGAATTGTGGATATTGTGAATAGAAGACGAATGTACGTTAACGATTATGGGCTGTATGATGGATGTCCGTATTATAGACGAAACCTTACCGAAATTTTGTTAGGATTATGAGAGCGACCAAGTCACATTTCTTGCTTATTCTTTCATATATTCTAGTTAGGATGTTATTCCTTATCGTAATTCTTTTGTCTCTTTAGGTGATCGTGATACCGTAAGCGGAAACAGTCCTGCTGCATAGTTCATTTCTCTATAGTCAGCTCACCAGGTGCGTGGATAAGCTTGTAACATTGATGTTTTCAAAAATATATAGTATGTATGTTTTCTTAAATGAATTTTTAAGGTAATGCATTAAATGATTTTATTTTTAGAAAGTTTATATTTTGGTATAAAGTACGGATCGAATATTGATTATGTTGAAATCATGCGTTTGTGATATAAGAAACTTGCATGATTTGAGACATATGAGCATGTGTTTTCGAAATGATTTTATGTTAGGATGACCCCGTGTACTTATATGTGCCAGATTATTTACCGTGAGAGGAGGTCTCATGTTGCCAGTTTTTACTCAGAATGCCAGTTATTGCCGTGGGGATGCCCCATGTTGCCAGCTTGTCGTATTGTCACGATAGTGTGCATATAGATGAATGAACATCTTATTTTTACAGATATTCTTGAGCAGAATGAGTTTTATTAGAAATGAGATTTATGATTTCAAGTAAATATTGATATATGGATTTAATGCTTTATGTATTTATTTATATTGTGAAACACTTATTCGATCCGCTTTGTTACTTGTTTATCCACGGTACTAAGCTGTGATCCATTGCACTAAGCGTGAGCTTACCCATTCCTTTAACATTTCAAGTTTAGCATATCAGTAGATCATTCTTTTTTGTCTGCTGTTTCATCATCATTTCCTGCGAGTAGAGTAAGGTTGTGCCAACAGTAGAGTATCCTTATTATGATTTGAGACTATAATTCTAGATGTCATTCTTGAGAGAATTTCCTCATTTGATTTTTGACACGGAGCCTATTTTGATACTTGTAGTACTTATATTTTTTATTTTAGCATGGATATTTCATTTGAGTTGGATCATGGAGATCTTATTTTTATGATAACATTTCCAGTTTAGATTTTTCCTTTGTATTTGGAGGATTAGTCCATATTACAGGGAAACTCCATCTGTTTCCGATCTCCGTCTCACCCCTACCCTACCTAAGGGGATGTGTGTGACACAGACTTACAGAAAAGATGATTTCAAGAAAAAGTTTTCATAAGAAATTGTTCTATGAGAGTTTCAGAAATTTCAAACCAGAAGTAGTTTTCAGAAAAGATTTCCAGAAAGAAAGTTGTTTCATATAAGGAAAAAGATTTCAAAAGAAATGATTTGAGATTTTAGAACTATAGATCTTTCAAAAAGTATTTTAGTTTTTTTATTTTAACTGTCCGCTCACTTAGATCATTCAAACGATCTAACCCCTCACTCCGAGTTTCTTTGTTTTGCAGGTTTACCCGGAAAAAGACATCGGGAGGATGCATACTGATCACTAGGGTTTACCAGGTTAAGTCAGAGATAAAGTTCAGTTCAGTCAAAGTCAGGAAATGTCATACATCATATATGTTATCTATTAAAAATTATATATGTAATGTATTATAAGTATTCACTGTCAAAGTTGTAATGTGTAGTAAAATTAGGTACTTAGTATGAAAAGTGTTATGTATTTATGTTGATGAGTTGAGCAATGGTCTAATGTATGAGTTTATATATGAAATGAGATTAGCAGTTGTAAGAGAGTAAAAGGCTCATAGGGATAGGACGACCTATTCCTTGCCGGTAACATCTTCGGATTTGGGATGTTACATTTCGTTGAAGGGAATGTGATTTGTCCTAACAATGTAATGAATAATGATAATTCGACTGAAGAAGACGAGCCTGGTTATATGGATGATAGGAATGGGAGCTTGTATGAGGAATGATGGCACGGTTGATGGTGTGGAGGGGCTGAACTATGAAGGGGAAATCTGGAATGTTACCAAAGAAGGGCAAGTGGAAGAAAATTTTGAAGATAATGATTAGTAAAAGTTATCAAGTTTCGCCACAGCAGTACGAGGATAAGTTTAACGACCTGAATAAAATTACAAGAGATTGAATGATATTCTCTGTAAGAGAATAACTTGCCAAAGTGTGGTAGAGAATCCTACTCCTATGAACTCATTGTCGCACCTCTCAGCTAAGGCGAGAAGAATGATGCGAGAAAAATTCTGAACTCAAATCACTTATTCTGTAAACAAATGTTTGCTCATCATCATAGGAAAATGATTCTGAACTACCATGACATTGATATATAAGGTTGTTTTGTACCTTCAGAGAGATGTTCAAAATATAACGATGAGTCAGAGGAGGAAGTCGACAAGAATAATGAGATCGAGGATGATGAGCCAGATAATGAAGATGATCGTAATGATGATGGGGATGAGGAGGGGATGGATGAGCTTGACGAGAAATGGAAGGGGAATAATGAAGATGGCCATTCATGGGAACGGTCTTCTGGACAGGATACCTTTGAGATGGAAATGGCTAGAATTTTTCAGGTGCCCTCAAAGTCATCACAGGTGAGAAGAGTGGATTAAGAAATAAAAGTTGCAAACTTCAGGATCAAAGACTCGACATTCAGGCTCAAGCATTTGAGCTTGAGAAACAACCTATAAAGTGATTGAGATACTACAGCGAGGAAGACCGGAAACATAGGTCAAAGCTGGAGAATGAAATGATAAGATTAGATAATTAATAAATGAACAAATCATCATGGACAACACTGCAACATCACTCATTAACATAATTCAATTAAAAACCAACACCCATCATCAATTATTAACAAAAGAAAAAAACACCACCACTTTGCACTCATCAACACAAGAAAACAAAATGTCATAACATAACTCATCAACAAATTCAACACAACGAAAAAAAAGAATAACACTATGCACTCATCAGTACAAAGTCACAACAATACCGTAACAACACTCATAAGCATTTAGCAATAAAAGAAAAAAGCAATAACGCTCTGCACTCACCAACAAAGTCAGTGGACTCAACACTAACACAAGAAAACAGGAAAGCCACAACACTAATGAACATAATAAAAAAATCGGTGTTCTAAAACGCGCCGCCTAGGCGGCGCGTTTTTGCTAATCGGGTGTTAGCCGCCGCGATTACCACTAAATCGGTGGTGGTAATCGCGCGTCGACTGGTCGGCGTGAAATCGGCGCCTAAGCGCCGATTTCGCCTCCAATCGGCCGCGTAGGCGCCGATACACGGCACTAATCGGTCGTGTATCGGCGCTGTATTTTTTTTGTTTTCTTTATACCAAAACGACGGCGTTTTGGCTGTTTTTTTTAACAGCCAAAACGACGTCGTTTTGGCGTGTGTATATAAAAAAAAAAACCCTTCTTTTCTCCTCTGCCTCTCTCTTCTGCGCTGCGTTTCTTCTTCATTTCTTCTCTGCGACTGCGATTTCTTCATTCGTTTTCAAGGTATTTTTTTTTTTTTTTCAATAGAAATAACAAGCAATAATATAAATAACCCCTAATATAATTTGTTATAAGTATAACTAATTTCGTATTTTATTTTCCCTATGTTATTAATTTGACCTAAAATCTTATTTTATTTTCGTTTTGATTTATTTTTTTGTTAATAATTAAAAATTAATTACATATTAATATTAGTAGTTAGACTAGTTACTTTAAATTATTAATTAATTGTTAATTGTATTTGTGCATATTAATTGGACCTCTTTTTATTCTGTTTTTTTAAACCATTGTTGAAGTTTCTGTTGTTGGCTTGTTGCAGTTGGTTATTGTTTTTCTGCCATTGTTGTAATGTTTATTATTAGTATTTTACTATTGTTATTAAAATGTAATTTTTGTTAATAATGATTAATGCTTATTAAATTAATTGATTTATACTATATAGGATAGGACATGGCTTCTTCTTCCGCGGCTTCTAATTCGGAGAGTAGTCCCGTTCTTAAACGGAATTCAAATGATGTTGGATGGGAGTATGAGGCTTTAGTGAATCCGAATAACTTGGATAAAGTGAAATGCAAGTTGTGTTCAAAAAATTTTTCCGGTGGAGTTTACCGAATGAAAGAACATATTGGGCATATATCGGGGAATGTTGCAAAATGTCCAAAGTCTAGTAAAGAAGATCAAGAGAAGTGTAGACAAGCCATTTTAGAGGCAAAGAATAGGAAGAAAAGAAAAGAGAAGCATGTTAGTGAGATAAGGCAATGAGTTAATATTGAGGGCGATGAAGAAGAAGCTGAAATTCGTGAAATAGAAGAAGGGTTAGATTCAAGACCCCCTCGGCATCGCGGCCCTTTGGATAGGTGGACAGTGGTAACACCTCCTGATTCTTCAACTGGTGATGGTAAAACAATACGGCAACAAAATATTAATGAAGCTTTTTTTAAAGAAAAAATGCATAATGTCAAACGATTTGTTGCTAAGTGGGTGTATGAATCCGGAATTCCTTTCAATGCTATTGACAATGACAGTTAGATAGCGATGATGGAAGCAGTTGGTCAATTTGGACCGGGTTTCAGAGGTCCTAGCCAATATGAGTTGAGGGAGCCATTGTTGAAAGAGGAAGTTGCAAGTGTTAAAGATTTCCTGAAACTACATGAGAAGGAGTGGATGGAGAACGGGTGTTCTATCATGACAGATGCTTGGAGTGATAGGAAAAGAGAAGCATTAATGAATTTGTGTGTTAATTGCACAATAGGCACCACTTTTCTTTCTTCCAAGGAAAGTTCTGATGTGGCGCATACTGCGGAGCACATTTATGAGTATGTGATGACGGGCATTGAACAAGTGGGGGCGGAAAATGTGGTTCAAGTTGTAACAGACAATGCCTCGAACAATATGGCCGCGGCAAAGTTGTTGAAGGCGAAGATGCCAAATATTTTTTGGAGTTCATGTGCTACTCACACCATCAACCTAATGCTTGAAAGTATTGGGAAATTGCCGAGATACAAGAAAACCATTGATAGTGCCAAGGCTTTCACCATTTTCGTGTATGCCCATCACAAGACTTTGTCCATGATGAGATCGTTTACAAAACAGAGGGACATAGTCAGACCGGGAGTAACTAGGTTTGCTTCAGCTTTCTTATCCTTACAAAGTTTGATCGAGAAAAAAGAAAGTTTGCGAACCATGTTTGCTAGCGCGGAATGGATGAGTGCATATGGTCGAAGCAAGCTAAAGGGAAAGCTGCATTTGCCACGGTGATGAGTATCTCTTTTTGGAATGGGGTGACCCAATGTTTGAAGGTGTTTGCACCTTTGGTGAGAGTGCTTAGATTAGTTGATGGGGATAGAAAGCCATCCATGGGTTTGTTTATGGAGAGCTAAAGATTGCAAAAGAAGAATATCAAGGATGCATTGAACAATATTGAGAGTAATTATCGGCCAATCTTGGAGATTATTGATAGTAAAATTGAAGGGCGGCTTGATACTCCATTACATTGTGTTGCTTATCTTTTAAATCCTTACTACTACTATAAGGATTCAAGTATCGAGTACGATGTGAAAGTAATGGATGCAGTATTTACGGTTGTGGAGGCTTTCTTCCCCAATGACATCGACATGCAGAGTAAGGTGATAAATGAGGAGTTGGCTTCGTACAAGGCAAAAGAAGAAGCTTTTGGTAAAGAAGTGGGGGTAAAAGCATGTCGGGTATCGATTGATGTTTTTAATCCAGGTAAAACAAAGTATTCATTTGAATTATTTTGCAAAATATATAAAAAATCTTATATTTCATTCAAACTATTTATGTTCATTTGTAGTTTCATGGTGGCGTACATATGGACATCATACAACGAACTTGGTAAAAATGGAAAAAGGATATTGTCATTAACCACTAGTTCATCCGGGTGTGAACGAAATTGGAGCACTTTTGAGGGGGTAAATATTTAACATTAGCTAAATTTTGATTATTTTATTTTGTAATTATTAATATTAATTGATTTATTTAAATTATTTATGTAGATTCACACGAAGAAAAGGAATAGACTAGATGTGAATCGATTAAACAATCTTGTCTATGTTTCCTTTAATGCCAAGTTGAAGAACAAGCGTAAAAGGGAGAAGGATTTGAAAGTTGATGTATTAGAAGCCAAAGATGCTACTAATGCACAATGATAGATCGTTGAGGGTGGTGACTCTGGTGATGATGAAGTAGAGCCCCGTTCAGGGCTTACTTGGAGGATGGTTGGAGAAGCATCTGGGGCCGATGACATAATACAACCTCGAAAAAGTGCCAGAAATGTTGAATACAGAGAACTTGATGAAGATGATTTTGATTCTGATGAAGAACTTCAAGATGATGAGTTCGAATTAGATGAAGAATTAGATATTTAGTGTAGTTCAACTTTGTTATAGGATGATGAACATGAACTTAATTAAATGATATTTTATATCATTATGTGGTTGATTGAGTTTGATTAATGTTTTATGTTTATTACATTTTGTTTGAATTTATATGATTTGGATTATTTATGAATTATGATGTTGGAAAATATTATATTTTTAACTGTCTGCCGACTAATTGTCTAGGCCCCGCCTAGGCGCCCTAGGCGCTAGGCGCTGGGTCGCCGCCCGACTAGCGCCTAGCGCGTTTTAGAACACTGAAAAAAATAACATCACTCTTCAATCCAATCAACACCAACAATTAATCAACCACTACAAAGAAGAGTAAGACATATATAACCACAACATAGATATAACTGAGGTGCTTCAGAAAAGGCAATAATTTGTATTAAATTCTTCACAATAATATTGTATAAATTAATTCCAAATTTCATACCAAGAGTTGGACAAAGGCAAAAATATAAAGAAAATCACCAATGAGAGAGAATATGCAATGAAGAGAACAAACCTATGCAGAATTCTATTGGATGCAAAAAGACATAAAGCACTAACCAAGGTTCCTATGCTGTGGAGAGATATTCCTAATATTGCTCAAGAAATATGCAAAAATGAAAGGCATTGTTATAAACTGAATTTTCAGGATTCTATTAGCTGTAAATAAAAGAAATAACTGGAAAAAGTACTGAAAAACACAACAAAAAACCCCATGATAGAATAGTCCTAGTATTCTTTGAAAACATAGAGCCTTTCCCATCAGTGCAATAAAAGCTAGCTAAATTGAAAAGACTTTCAAAAGCAATTTCTAGCAATGTCAAAATGTTCTGCTACTGCTCAATTTCTCATACACTGCAACAATAGGAATTGCAAATATGAAATGGCCAGAATACAATATGTTATTAAGTACTCAAAGATAATTGTATGATGCTACATTGTTTTTATGCAATAATAAGCTAGAAAACTAAGGCTAGAAGTTCAATATTGGACCTATATATCCTCATGAGTATAGTGAAAGAAAAAAATTTCTCGCATTAAAAACTATTTTCTAGAATGACCACAAAGGCATACTCTCCAGTATGATAGCTTATTTTTTTATGTCACTAATTTTAGCCATAAGACTACATCATTTACCAAATGCCTCAATAAACTTTGGATCACCTGGTGATTTGAAATCTGAAAATAAAAAACAATTTTGAAGATAATGATTAGTAAAGGTTGTCAAATTTCGCCACAGCACTGCGAGGATAAGTTTAACGACCTCAATAAAAGGTACAAGAGGTCGAATGATATTCTTGGTAGGGGAATAACTTTCCAAATGGTAGAGAATCCTACTCCTATGAACTCAATGATGCACCTTTCAGCTAAGGCGAATAATGATGCGAGAAAATTTCTGAGCTCAGAACACTTATTCTATAAAGAAATGTTTGCTTATTTTTATTTGAAAAAGATTCCGAACTACCATGACATTGATCTACAAGGTGGTCCTGTACCTTCAGAGAGATGTTCAAAATATAACAACGAGTCAGAGGAAGAAGTCGACAAGAACAATGACACCGAGGATTAGAAGTCGGATAATGAAGATGGTCGTAATGATGATGGGGATGGGGAGAGGATGGATGAGCTTGACGAGAAAGGGAAGAGGAATAATGAAGATAGCCATTTATGGGCACAGTCTTCTGGGCGGTATGCCTTTGAGATGGAAATGACTAGGATTTTTCAGGACCCCTCAAAGTCATCATGGGAGAGAAAAGAGTGGATTAAGAAATAAAAGTTGCAAACTTCAAAAATTTTTAATAATAATTTTTAGTGAAATACTCAGCATTTAGGCTCAAGCATTTGAGCTTGAGAAACAACCTATAAAGTGGTTGAGATACTACAAGAAGAAAGATCGGGAACTAGAGAGGTCAAAGATAGACTCCGGACATGAGGCGAACGTTATTTAATAATAATTTTAAATTTTTAATATATGCAAATTTGTAATCATTAAATTGTAAATGTAAAAAAATAATAAATAGATTGTAATATTTTGACATATAGTCTACTTTTATATTACTTATACTTGTCTAATTCATAATACTTGACAAAATATGCACAATTCAAAACTTCAAATTCAAAAAATAATAAAAACAAACTTAATTAAAAAGTATCTAGTCAAAAGAAACATCATCATCATATTCTTAACAAAATATATAAAGTTCAAGTTCAAGAAAATGAAAAACAACAAGCATTAAAAAAACATCTACCTGAAAAACAGAATCGTAAATAAAGAAAATATAAGAGAAAGAATCGTAAATAAAGAAAATGGAAAAAAAAAAAGAAAAAATATGAAGAAAGAAACAGAACTAAAAAAAAACTATAAAAGAGGAAAAAAAAGAAACACAAATGTAAAAAAAGAATCGTAAATAAAGAAAATGGAAAAAAATGAAGAAAGAAACAGAATTGAAAAAAATAGAAAATATAAATAAAACAGAATTATAGAAGCAAAAAAAAAAAACACAAATGTAAAAGAAAGAATCGTAAATAAAGAAAATGGAAAAAAAAAAAAAACTTAAGAAAGAAACAGAACTAGAAAAAAAAGTAAAAAAAAAACTGACAAAAAAATCAAAAAACCATGATGCGCACGCCTCGTTGCGCATCACGCCTCGCTAAGCATCATGTCGCCTCGCCTTGACCAGTTTGATGCGCATCAGCCATCCCGTCGTGCGCCTCTAACAACACTGATCTGGTGAATGAGAGGATAAAATTAGATAATGAAATCATCACGGACAACACAGCAACATCACTCATTAATATAATTCAACTAAAAAGCAACACTCATCAGCAATTATTAACAAAAGAAAAAAACATCACCACTTTGCACTCATCAACACAAGAAAACAAACAGTCATAACAACACTCATCGGCAAATTCAACACAAGGAAAAAAGCAATAGCATTCTGCACTCGTCGGTACAACCAGTAGACTCAACATCAACACTTATCAACATAAAAAAAAAAAACAAAAAACAAAAAACAAAGTCACAACAACACTGCAACAACACTCATGAGATTTTATCAACACTAAAGCATGATATTAGTAATTTGCAAAACTCATGATACTTGGTGGAGGAGGTTAATTTATAGAAGTGTATAAATGTATAATAAATTATAAAAGCATTGAGATACATAGTAATGGCCTGATAACATGCAATAATTCTTTCTAAAAATGAAAATCCTAAATAGTTGCTAGGATTAATGATACACAAAAGGATTGTAGTAGAAACTACATCATACAACAATCTTCATCCGTGAGATAATGCATGAAAGTTCTTTTTTCTCATCAAAATACTCATCCAGAAAAGTAATCCAATTTTTGTTACGTTATTGAGGAGGAAATACCTTGCCTGTACATATTAAAGAAAAAGTAATGATTTTCCACCTTTCAACTTGCGGTATACTAGATGAAGCTGCTGGGATATTGAGGAGGAAGTACCATGCATGTACATATTAAAGATAAAGTCATGATTTTCCACCTTTCAACTTGTGGTATATACTATATGAAGCTGCTGGGATAGATTATCCAGCACTACTTTCACCAATTCCCTGAAGAAAAAGTAAAACTAATGATAAGAAACCAACCACAATCACTAAAGGAATGCAAAGAAAAACATAAATTTATACCTCTGACAAGGATAAATAACAGACACAGCACACATCAAGAAAACAGCCTGATTTTGCCAAAATAAGCAAATGAGTTGAAAAAACATTGCTCCTCAAAGTGCTTAAAACAAAAATATTGATTGGATTATGTTCAAATGCACACACAAGCAAACTGCAATTTCTTTCTGTAATTTGTATGAGTGAAATAGGCTGTAGAATTTTATCTTCCGGCAAAGGTCATTCAAATGATTAAACTTATGTACCTGGAAGATTCTATGGCACGTATGGGCAATACCCATTTTCTTCACAAGAGAAACCAAAGAAATTTCTAGGTACATTCATTACAAGATGTGGTTAAAAATACAGGATAAAAACCTTGTTAAATTAAATTATATAATATGGCACACACCCTAACCTTAAAGCTTAGATTCTTTTTACAAAACTTGATTAATTAAAATATGATAAAATAGGAGCTCATCTTTTTCTACCAGGCATGAATTCACATAAAAAGAGCAAAAAGGCATGGTAATATTAATCTCTGTCAGGAACCATTCAACTACAAAAACATTCTTAGCATACTTCACCTGGATTTCTATATGGATGAATGCAGCAGGTTCATCTCTTCCATTGGTCATTTGTTTTCCAGCTTTAGAGCAGCATGTAGTAAATATTTGATAGAAATATCCACTTGAAAAAAAGGTTCTAAAACAATATTTTTTAATTCATAAAGGAAAGGGAAAAATGATCACAAACTGATTCAAAGGTCCAGGTAGATCAACTGATAGCATAAGGGAAAAAAAGGTTCTAAAACAATATTTTTTAATTCATAAAGGAAAAGGGAAAAATGATCACAAACTGATTCAAAGGTCCAGGTAGATCAACTGATAGCATAAGGGAAAAAAAGGTTCTAAAACAATATTTTTTAATTCATAAAGGAAAAGGGAAAAATGATCACAAACTGATTGAAAGGTCAAGGTAGATCAACTGATAGCATAAGGTAATACTCCCATCTTCCCAGAAGTCCAACATCATTTCCCTACAAAAGTTTGCAAAAATGAAGGTCAAACTATGATCAGAACTGAGGAATTCAAAAAGAAAAAGCCAGAAGCAAGAAACTTTAAAAAATGACCAAAAAAACTCATCATGCGATTTGTATGTAGTGGCTAGTTCGAAGACTGGAATATGAGCACATAAAATAGCACATTAGTCTTTTAATTTATGAGTATTTTTTTCAACAAACTCCAAGGCTAAGTGCTCTATATGGTGTCAGCACTATCAGTTCTAGAAGGATCAACAACAACAATGACTCAGAAAATGTCCAATGCCCTCCAAGACTGTCCGTAGTCTTGATCACAGAAAAATATTAACCATCATAATTAGAATTACCCGGTAAATGAATAATTCATTAAAGTCTCAACATTAGAGTTAGAATGTCTCCCTCACATGCCATTTTTTGATTGCTCCACAGTTTATTCAGTTCATATGTACTCAATAACAGAGGGATGCAACCTCTTCATCTCTTCCATCAGACTTTCGTTTTGCATCTTTAAGAGCAGCCTGTAGTAAACATTTTGTTAGAAAATAACAACTTGAAAAAAAAAACAAAACTTTTTAAAGCAGCATATATCAGTAAACAAACTAAAGCATGATATCAGTAATTTGCAAAACTCATGATACTTGGTGGAGGAGGTTAATTTATAGAAGTGTAAATGCATGTATAATAAATTAATAAAGCATTGAGATACATCGTAATGGCCTGATAGCATGCAATAATTCTTTGTAAAAATGAAAATCCTAAACAGTTGCTAAGATTTTAATGATACACAAAAGGGTTGTAGTAGAAACTACATCATAGAACAATCTTCATCCGTGAGATAATGCAAGAATTTTTTTTTCTATTAAAATACTCATCCAGAAAAGTGATCCAATTTTTGTTACGTTATTGAGGAGGAAGTACCTTGCATGTACATATTAAAGAAAAAGTAATGATTTTCCACCTTTCAACTTGCGGTATACTATATGAAGCTGCTGGGATAGATTTACGTTATTGACGAGAAAGTACCTTGCATGCACATAGTAAAGAAAAAGTATTGATTTTCCACCTTTCAACTTGTGGTATGTACTATATGAAGCTGCAGGGATAGATTATCCAGCACTACTTTCACCAATTCCCTGAAAAAAAGTAAAACTAATGACAAGAAACCAACCGCAATCATTAAAGGAATGCAAAGGAAAACATAAATTTATACCTCTGACAAGAATAAATAGCAGACACAGCACACATCAAGAAAACAGCCTGATTTTGCCAAAATCAGCAAATGAGTTGAAAAAACATTGCTCCTCAAAGTGCTTAGAACAAAAATATTGATTGGATTATGTTTTCTATTTTCCTAGGAAGTTCAAATGCACACACAAGCAAACTGCATTTTCTTTCTGTAATTTGTATATGAGTGAAATAGGCTGTAGAATTTTATTTTCCAGCAAAGGTCATTAAAAAGGTTAAACTTATGTACCTGGAAGATTGTATGGCAAGGATGGGCAATAGCCATTTTCTTCACGAGAGAAACCAAAGCAAACTGCATGATCCAAAAACCCATCAACTTAAAACAATATCAAATAATACAACCTGCTTTCAGTACCTGAAGATTATGAGGTGCCAGAGCACCCTATAAAGAAGACATCTGACAGACGCCGATTTTCAGTTTTCCAATTCGATAAAACTCCCAGGAATTATTCTCCATTTCGTACTGTTAGGAAAGACATATAATTTGATGAGTCTAAGATGATGAAGCCTGAATATATTAAAAAATCAAAACACAACTGATAGCAGAAGGTAATACTCCCATCTTCCCAGAAGTCCAACATCATTTCCCTAAAAAAGTTTGCAAAAATGAAGGTCAAACTATGATCAGAACTGAGTAATTCAAAAAGAAAAAGCGAGAAGCGAGAAACTTAAAAAAATGACCAAAAAAACTCATCATGTGATTTGTACGTAGTGGCTAGTTCAAAGACTGGAATATGAGCACATAAAATAGCCAATTAGTCTTTTAATTTATGAGTATTTTTTTCAACAAACTCCAAGGCTAAGTGCTCTATATGGTGTCAGCACTATCAGTTCTAGAAGGATCAACAACAACAGTGACTCAGAAAATGTCCAATGCCCTCCAACTGTCCGTAGTCATTTCAGGAACTTCCGGCACAGGATGATTATATGAAGTTGATGAAAGTGTTTAAAGCAAGTTCACAATAAGGAGAAGCTAAAACCTAACAGAAATCAACACATTTTCAAGCCAGATTAATAGAACAGATTGAATTGATCATAAAGTTCTGTTTCCTCTCCTTATCTTCCAGCTTCTTGGAATTTCTTGGGTATTGCTCGAGTCTTGTTTCATTTTCTTGCAATAAAACGTGAAAAAAGAAACAGAATAAACATAGAGCTCTGTTTCCTCTCCTTATCTTCCAGTTTCTTGGAATTTCTTGGGTATTTTTCGAGTCTTGAATCATTTTCTTGCAATAAAACATGAAAAAAGAAACAGAATAAAAAATATAGTAAATAATTACTCTCTTTTTGCATTTCTTGGCAATAAAACATGAAAAAAAGAAACATATTAAAAATTGAATAAAATGTAACTTGACGATAGCTTTGATACCAAATCTTGCATGTCTCTTGAAGGTACCATCGCCAGGTTCGGAGAAGTAAACGTGGGGAGGATTGTGGCCCATCGACAGTAAAAATGGAGGAAAATATGACCGGAAAAGACTCGTTGCGGTTGAGGGCGGCCCCAGCGGTAACGGACTCTAAATATTGGCCAGATGATTTTGAAGAATTAGCGTTCAGAGATAACGACGACGGCGAGTCATTCTTGTGAGAGGGAAAAGACTCCATTGCATTTGAGGACGGCCGGTGCGGTAACGGAGTCTTAATGATTTGATTTTGAAGAATTTAGTAGACAGAGAGAAAGAGGGAAAGGGAAAGGGGCGGGTCCAATGAGGAGAAATCAGAATATATTTTTATTTATAGGAAAAGGGGAAGAGAAATCTACTTAGCCGTTTGAAGACAAGATTTTCAAATCCCCCAAATTTAACTCAACTCTGGTTGCTGTTACTGTTGGTCGTCAATGAGGATTGACTGGACCGTTGGTGTTGTTTCCTTGGTGAATGAGGAATTGCCAATGAATTAATAATAATAATAATAATAATAATTCCAAAATATAAGTTAAATGATGATGATGATAAAATAAAAGTTAACTTAGAATAATTCGTTCATTCCAAAAAAAAGTTAGAATATTTTGTCTTTAAATGTAAAATTAAAGACGATATATTAAACTCCATCAAAATTAAGTAATAACTTGATCCAAAAAGGAATTTGTGATTAATCGAAAATAATCGAGAATTAATCGATAATGGTAAAGTTGTTATTTTGGATGGTTGAAAATAAAAAATTTTAAATTATCTCTCAAAATTCTCCAAAATCATTAAAAATAATTTATTAATTATTAAGAATTACGAAACAATTTCAAAATTTTATTATCCCAATTGATCGAATCCTATCTCTACAATGAGGTTTCAAGACTACTCACTCATTTGTTGATTGTGATCTTTATAGTGACCATTATGGACGTAAAGTTGTGATTTCCGGTGCTTGGCAAAGTGAATATGATGCTGAGGAAATTGTATACACCAAAAACAAGTGCTCAATTGGCTTCAAGTCAAGAAGACGATTTGTTATGCGAATGAAGGCTCTTAGGATGATGGTCTTGGATTATGTATAAGTATATCATTTGACCCAAAATCAAACAACTAATAATGTGTTTTGTAAGATTCAAAACAATCAACCAACTGAACTGGAAAAAAACATATGAAATCTGATAAAAGGAAACCAAAGAAAAGAAAGAAGCAACGGGACAGTGTAGAACATGAATCTAAGGCAACTATGTCTGGTGTAACAATTAATGCTGGAACAAAAATCAAGTTACCATATTGACATAAAGATGAGTAAGCAATATGTTGTAGCTTTGGCATTGTGTGATCAGACCCAACGAGAAAACCATAAGCATCAGCATGTATGTTTTAACAAGTCAAATGCCAATATGAAGCAACAATGTCATGTCATTTTCCAATCAATTACAAATTGTATAATTGTAATGATTCTTTGTGACAAAAATTGACAACTTTTTTACATGTATGGATCTTACTTTGCCTAGTTAATCTATTCGAACAATTTCATAAAGTGATTTCAAAAGAGAGGCAAAAAAATTGAACCTGAAAACATATTCCATACAAGTATTTGTGCTAAATGCTAATGATCTTTGTTTGCTGCTCATTGATCCTTCCAACAAAAGTTAATTTCCTTGAGTTATCATAGTCATTGATCTTTGTTGTTTCCGTGGTGAATGGGGAATTGTTGATGATGATGATGATGATGATGATGATGATGATGATGATGATGATGATGATGATGATGATGATGATGATGATGATGATGATAATAAAATTTCAAAGAATTTAAGTTAATAACTAAATTATAAAGATTCTTTTTCCTTTTTTGAATTATAGAATAATTCATATAAAATAATAACATTATAATAATGTGTGTAAGTTTATATTAAAATACCCACACTATAAAGATTTAACTGTTATAATCAAACAAATCAAGATTTAAACATCATAAGTAATCCTAATCCTAATGAGCAGACGTCAAATCATTAATGATTATGATATATCCCGCGTGTTTTGGATTACAAATAATCATTTTTACCACTTGACTCATGACTGACTCCACTTGATACTAGGAAACCATTTAGGCAACTATTTCTTGTTATCCAAGTAATGGATTTAATTAAGAAACCATTATCCTTCCTACCCGAGTAGGCCATTCAAGTAACAAATCAAACATCTTTCCAATCTCTGTTATTTTATTTTTTATCTGTCCTGTCTTAAAAAACTAAAAAAAAAAAAACTCTTTCTGAATTTTGATCAATACCCACAATTGGAATTATCTGAAAATTTAAGAAACTAAACATTTTTCCATTGGCTTAATGTTAGATGAACAACTGATAGAATTTTATTTCTACAAAAAGGTTTCGGTAACAATTTGTTATGGATTTTGAACTTTACGGTGGTCATGAACACTTGTCATTTGGGAAGCATATAAAGGACCAAATGATCTTTATTTCTTCGGCCAATTGAAGTTTAAGGATCCAGGATTTGCTGCAAAGTGGCCACTTCGGGAGCTTGGTAATCTGAGGGAACTATGTCTGGTGTAACAATTAATGCTGGAACAAAAATCAAGTTACCGTAGTGACATAAAGATGAATAACCAATATGTTGTAGCTTTGGCTGGCAATCAGACCCAACAAGAAAACCATAAGCAGCAACATGTATGTTTTGACAAGTCAAATGCCAATATGAAACAACAATGTCATGTCATTTTCCTGTCAATTATAAATTGTATGATTGTAATGATTCTTTTATGACGAAAATTTACAAGTCTTTTTTATCTATGGATCTTAATTTGCCAAGTTAATCTATTCGAACAATTCATAAAGTGATTTTAAAGGAGGGCCAAAAAAATTGAACCAGAAAACATAATTCATACAAGTACTTTGCTAAATGCTAATGATCTTTGCTTGCTGTTCATTGATCATTCCAAAAAAGTTCATTTCCTCAAGTTATCATAGTCATTAATCTTTGTTGTTTCCGTAGTGAATAAGGAATTTTAATGATGATGATGATGATTATGATAAAATTTCAAAAATACCAAGTTAATAACTAAATTAGAAAATTTATATTTCCTTTGTTGAATTCTAGAATAATTCACTTTAAAGGTAAAATAATAACGTTATAATCAAACAAATCAAGATTTGAACGTCATAAGTATTCTTAATCCTAGGGAGTTGACTCCAAATATTAACGATTATGATATATCCCGCGTGTTTTGGATTACAAATAATCATTTTTACCACTTGACTCATGACTGACTCCACTTGATACTAGGAAACCATTTAGGCAACTATTTCTTGTTATCCAAGTAATGGATTTAATTAAGAAACCATTATCCTTCCTACCCGAGTAGGCCATTCAAGTAACAAATCAAACATCTTTCCAATCTCTGTTATTTTATTTTTTATCTGTCCTGTCTTAAAAAACTAAAAAAAAAAAAAACTCTTTCTGAATTTTGATCAATACCCACAATTGGAATTATCTGAAAATTTAAGAAACTAAACATTTTTCCATTGGCTTAATGTTAGATGAACAACTGATAGAATTTTATTTCTACAAAAAGGTTTCGGTAACAATTTGTTATGGATTTTGAACTTTACGGTGGTCATGAACACTTGTCATTTGGGAAGCATATAAAGGACCAAATGATCTTTATTTCTTCGGCCAATTGAAGTTTAAGGATCCAGGATTTGCTGCAAAGTGGCCACTTCGGGAGCTTGGTAATCTGAGGGAACTATGTCTGGTGTAACAATTAATGCTGGAACAAAAATCAAGTTACCGTAGTGACATAAAGATGAATAACCAATATGTTGTAGCTTTGGCTGGCAATCAGACCCAACAAGAAAACCATAAGCAGCAACATGTATGTTTTGACAAGTCAAATGCCAATATGAAACAACAATGTCATGTCATTTTCCTGTCAATTATAAATTGTATGATTGTAATGATTCTTTTATGACGAAAATTTACAAGTCTTTTTTATCTATGGATCTTAATTTGCCAAGTTAATCTATTCGAACAATTTCATAAAGTGATTTTAAAGGAGGGCCAAAAAAATTGAACCAGAAAACATAATTCATACAAGTACTTTGCTAAATGCTAATGATCTTTGCTTGCTGTTCATTGATCATTCCAAAAAAGTTCATTTCCTCAAGTTATCATAGTCATTAATCTTTGTTGTTTCCGTAGTGAATAAGGAATTGTTAATGATGATGATGATGATTATGATAAAATTTCAAAAATACCAAGTTAATAACTAAATTAGAAAATTTATATTTCCTTTGTTGAATTCTAGAATAATTCACTTTAAAGGTAAAATAATAACGTTATAATCAAACAAATCAAGATTTGAACGTCATAAGTATTCTTAATCCTAGGGAGTTGACTCCAAATAATTAACGATTATGATATATCCCGCGTGTTTTGGATTACAAATAACCATTTTTACCACTTCACTCATGACCGACTCCACTTAGTACTAGGAACCATTTAGACAACTATTTCTTGTTATCCAAGTAATGGATTTAATTAAGAAACCACTCTTCTTCCTACCCGAGTAGGCCATTCAAGTAATAAATCAAACATCTATCCAATCTCTGTTATTTTGTTATTTGTCTGTCCTGTCTTCAGAAACTCGGAAAAAATAAATCCATTCTTGAATTTTGATCAATACCTACAATTGGAATTATTTGAAAATTTAAGAAACTAAAACCTTTTTCCATTAGCTTAATGTTAGATTAACAACTGATAGAATCTTATTTCTACAAAAACATTTTGGTAATAATTTGCTATGGATTGTGAAATTTATGGTGACCATGAACCTTTTTCAATTGGGAAGCATATGGAGGACTAAAGGATCTTTATTTCTTCGGTCAATTGAAGTCTAAGAATTCCAAGATTTACCGCAAAGTGGCCACTTCGGGAGCTTGGTAAGGTGAAAATGCTACTGAAGAAATTGTATACACCAAAAACAAACTCCTAATTGGCTTCAAGTTAAGCAGAGGTTTCATTATGAAAATGAAGGCTTTCAGGATGATGGTCGTTGGATTATGTAGGAGTATCTTAGGCTTTCAGTTGACTTAAATTAAACAAATAATTTTGTGCTTTGTTGGATTTGAAAAAAAATTGACTGAGATTGAGAAAACATAAGAAATCTGATGCAAGGGAATCAAAGAAATTAAAGAATGTGAATTTGAGGCAACTATATCTGGGGCAACAATGACGGAACATGAATCAAGTTACCATGGTGTCATGAAGATGAGTAAGCAAGATGTTATAGCTTTGGCAGTGCCTGATCATACCCTACAAGAAAGCCATAAGTAGTACTGTAGTAGCAGATATATCTTGACAATGTAGAATGCCAACATGAAACAACAATGGAAATAACAAGGAGCATGGAAACAACATTCTTGAGACAAAGTCATATTTGTCAATTGATTGTTCTGTTATGCCGCAATATGTAATCTCTTTGGCAGTGCCTGATCAGACCTAACAAGAAATATGTTTTGATGTCATGTCATTTTCTTTATATCTCAAATTGTTGCTTCAGTGACCCTTATATGTAATAGAAATGGGGGATTATTTCATTCACAAGGTTTCAAAATCAGTATAATTATATACATCGTCTTCTAATCATGATTCATGGGAAGCTTACTGTCAGAAGCCTCTTGAATGGACACTCGCACCCAAAACCTATCACGCATGGGTGGAGATCCTCTTGGGGTTCGTGAAGGTGCACGGCCTTGGCATGTTTTAATACATATTTAAATATTAAAGATGCAATATTCACCTAGTTTTGTATGCCTTCTTATCTTCCGAAAATTATATTATGTGCCGGGTGTATATGCCTTCTCTCTCACAGCAGGCGGGCCTCACTGATATACCACCTCCTTATCTTCATCCATGTCAGGTTATTTCAATGGTCCTCAATTTTTACTATTAGGAATATAGGCTAAAGCAATAAATAGAAACTTAAAGAGCAATTACATAATAATACACGATTTATTTGGTTCGTCCAAAATAGGACCACATTTGAAGAGTCGCTACATTTTCAGTATATTGAAAGACATAATACAAGAGTTTTAAAAATTATATTGAACCCTAGAAAAAGGTCTACAATTCAGGCCTATTGGCCCGTCCGAAAAATACAGGAATTTGATATAAAAGGTTTCAAGATGTATGTGCATAAAATTATATGAGCCAATCCTGGAAATATATATTAGCTTAATTAATAGGCATGATCCAGTTAAAATGGTTCTGATAATCAGGAACCAAGTGTATAAGGTTAGATAATATGATACAACTGAAGATGAAAGTCTTCCACAACAGCCAAGGATTGAAGATGAAAGTCTTCAACAGCAGCCAAGGCAGGCCAAATAGGAGCAGAGCACCGCCAAGGAATTTACCAGGCTTTGAGCCTAGTTGACTAAGTTAAAAGAAGTTAGTTAATAAATTTTGTTAGTAGTTAAATGGAAATTTGTTAGTTGCTAGTAGCTAACGGAAGTTAACAGAAGTTAAATGGTAGTTTGGAGACTCAAGGCGATCAGTTGATCTTATGTCTCTTCCTCAGTTAAAGAGAATGATTGTAATTGATTCCATAGCTACTCGTTTTTAGTTCCAGGTCTTATTAGCTTCAGAATTAAAATCAATAATCGTTCCCAAAATACAATGATTACTTGATGAGTTTTCAAAGTTTTTTGTTCAATCTAATATGCCTACCTCCAGCATGGCATCTGGATCATTACATACATTTTATGCCCAACTCTTCTCGAGTTAATGTGAAACCACAAATATCCTCATTTCCAAAAGGCATAAATGGAAAAATTGATCAAAGAAATGTTAGATGGGGGAATCATCCAGCACAACCTCAATCTTTTTCCTTTTTCAGTTTTATGTGGATTATAGAGCTCTGAATGCATTTACAATCAAAAATAAGTTTCTCATTCCCATTGTAGATGAACTAGTAGATGAGCTGCATGGTGCATCAACCTAGAAACACCGGAATGGGATAATAGTTTACAACAACAATGAACTAACAATAAAGACAAACTATAATTTAAAATTAAAAGGTAAAATGTGTTATGTTAGGAATCAGGTTCACCCTCGAAGAACTAGAATGGAAGAGTTGTATCAACAGACTGTAACTAAAGTCATCTTATGTGTTGGAAATTCCAGTGTACCTGATGAGGTTGTTGCGATAGTTGTGCTTGGTTATCATCCATCCAATTAAATTTTGGATGGTTTCTCCAACCAGAATTGTAGGTTTGGGAGTATGAGTTTGGATTTGATCACTTGAATGTGTTTATGAAACTGACTTGGTCATGAAGACATTCTCACAGGGCTGGCAAGGTTGGGAAAACTTGTGTGACATGTTCATTTAAATTACATATATGACATGTGACTTCTTGAATTGACTTGACATGATCATTCTTCCTCATTTTTAACGCCTCAACCTTTTTATTTAGATATGCATATTTGGCAGAAAGGTCATGATATTCTCTAAGGTTAAACATGCCTCTACCAGATGACTATAGTTTTACACACTACTCATAAGTGCCAATTGTGTCATAATGTTGTGCATTCTCTGCTGTATGTTCTAGGTAATCTAGTGCATCTTTGGGACTTTTGTCCATAAACTCACCATTACACATCATTTCTACTACTTGTATTTTGGGGTGTTAAACCTCGTAGAAGTAAGAAACCAGCCTCATGTTTCAAACCCGTGATGTTGACAAACATTTAACATTTTTTTCAATCTCTCTCAATATTGGTAAAGTGTTCCCCCAACTCTTGTGTGAAAGTTATGATTCCCCTCTTAAAGGAGATTGTCCTATGAGAATGAAAGAATATTTTTTGAAATTATTCTTACAAATCATCATATGTTCTGATGGATAGCGACCTAAGGTTTTGCAGTCAAATTTTAACTATATCCTTTAAAGAAAAGGGAAAAAACTTGAGTCGAATTATATTCATGCTGTAATTTTATTTTGTGCAAGTATTACGTACCTTTTTGAATTCCTTAAGTGCTGATAAGGATTTTCATATTCTAGACCGTGTGAATATAGGTAAAAGTTGGATGACTCATTGTTTAAATTTAAATTTGATGCATCTGGGGGAAAACAATGCAAGATTGTGATCTTTTCCTAGTGAGATTCATGAATTGTCTGAGTGTCCTATGATGATTAAGATCGTCATGTTGAGACTCATGCTCTACCTGATCAACTAGATTTTCATCTCGGTCATGTAGGTTTTCATTTCGATTATCGACCATTTTAACTGACAATGAAGGTGATGAATAATCTCTATTTAATCTACAGCTAGATAATCGAGACCAATGTCTCATGCAATCTAAATGCTGACTATATGCTAAAATTTAAATATGTAAATGCAATACTTAAAAATAATAATAAACAAGTGAAAAAAAATAAATGACAAAACAAAAGAAAATACAAATATAGTGATGAGATATAAAAACGTCATCTGATTCTTGTCAATTCAGATCTCAATTGAATTTCTCGCTCAGTTGTCTCAATTTCTCGAATTAGGTTCTCACAAAAAATTATGGAATAATCTCTAGATATTGATGATTCAAGAAATTCTTTGGCAAAATACAAGCTCCATTTTAATTAAGTTTTATGTCTCATGTAACCTTGAAGAATCAAGTACAAAGATTATCAATATGTGAGATGTCTGGGTTCAGGGTTCATTTAAGATCAATCAGAACATCATGGATCTACACAAATGTAAAGAAGAAGGAAAAATAAGATGGAGAAAATACAAAAGAAATAAAAAAAGAAAAAAGAAAAAAGAAAAGAAAAGAAAAGAAAAGAAATGCAAGAATGCTAAATTATTATTTTATCTACTAAATTATATTCCCCAACAATGGCGCCAAAAACTTGACACACTCACAAAGTGATATTTACTCCAAAGTTTAAGAGTGTAGAAGTAATAAAATAACATGTCAAGTCCGGGTTCGATCCATATGGAATAGATTTAGTAAAATCAAATAATAATTCGAGTGAAAAAAAATATGAATTGTTGTTTGAAGTGATTGGCAATTTTAAATTGGACCGTAACAATAAAATAAAATAGGGGCTAGGAGATCCACTTTTAATATTTCAAATTGAGAGAATCTTACTTGTTATAATATATAAATTGTTATTATTACTCAGTTAATTTATTTCATGAATTAATTATGCTAAAACATATAAAACCAGTCATAAAGACAATGATAATATTTGTTTATAATAAGTTCAGTTAGGTACTCAATTATGTCAAATAAATAAAACCAGTCATATAGGCGGTAACAAAATTTGTCAATAATTAATCCAGATTAAAATTAAATATTAGTCTTTATATTACAATTCATATATTATAATATAAGTAATATTAATTTATATTTTCATATTAAGAGCTTCACCATTTACCCTAATAGGATGAAATTAGCTACTTATGATTTGAATAAAACTTGCATAATTTTATTACGAAGAGAAAAAAAGAAATTACAACAAAGCATGAAAAATAAAACATACAATAGCTGAAACATCATAAATTCTCAGAGAGAAATATGGAGCAGACTGAAGAAAAGAGGCAATGAACACCTCTATTTATAGAGGTATTCAACACCTCTTTTAAAATTGCAAGCTGTGTTTGCAATTTTGTCAATGACAACCCACGTGGGTTGTCATTAAATGTATAATTATTTATTTATTATATATTATTATAATAATATATATATATTTATAAACTTGGTGGGACCTCCAATATAATATATAAAAAAATATTATATATATAAAATATTGGTGGGTCCTCCAAAATATATTATATAAATATTTATTACTATAAAATAAAAATACATGTGTGGGTAAATACATCATAAGCTTATTTTTTCGCCAATCTAAACAAGGTGAATGGTTTCCAAATTCGATTTGCATCTAGTTGTCACGCTCTTTTGGGTTTCTGGGTTTTGAAATTCAGATATAATATCCATTTTTCCTATTGAGTATTTGAAGTAGTATTTTACCTACAGAATAAATAAAAATCATAATAAAAATATATAAAACATAAATATAATAATTATTTTATAAATGTGTTAAATTAAGGAGATTAATGAAATTATAAGTGTAAAATGATTAATTTATCTTTTATTAAGTGTGCATTTTTTAATGTTCATTAGAAGATCCCCTTTTTTCGTTGAAAATATGCCTTTAAATAGTTACATGAGTCAAACCCTAATAGATGCAAAATGACAAAAATAATCTTAAACTACTTATTATCAACTCAAGCCCATAATTCCTAATTCCTTGCCCATTATGATACCAACAAATACATAAAAATAAACTAACGCAGAGCTAAATAAAACATGCATCCAAGTTTTGATCCATACATGTAAATAAAAAAATAAATAATAATAGTATAATGAAACTAAGTCTAAACAAATGAAATTGATCCATGCTGCTCCTCGGTAACTTGAGTCAATTGTGTAACTCTTGAACCATATTTCTTGAAGTCCTCTTGGTCTCTAATGTGCTTATTCAATTCGGCTACATAACGGTTGGCTAGGCCTGCCATAACGTCTTTGTTCTTCTGAGCTCTGTGTCTTATAATTGATCCAACTGATACATGGACTGGATCAATTATACTTTGATCTGATTATGATGCTGCTAGGATCACATCAATTACGGTTACAAAAAACTTTGCCACAAGTCAAAGAATCGAGATTTTCCCAAAAGTGGCCATCAGAAATAGCTTTAACACAACCTATGAGAGGAGGCCGCCAATTTAACAGAAAACACTCAACTATTAATCCATTATTCACGAGTACAAATTCATCAGGTTATGCTTATCACCGAATCAAATTCGGTGCCTATATTATAACTTTATAGTTTCAGTATTGAACTGAATTTTGACTTAACACCGAATCATATGTCAAAATTTATTTAATATATGCCCTACTCGTCTCTTGACCATTAATCCAATATTCATAAGTACAAACTCACCTCAGCACTAAATCACAATTCTTATAAAAGGCCCCATGACAGAAATAAATTAAAAGAAGAATCCATGTCCTGCACAGGAAATGGAACCCAATATCACTCTGAAGCCGGAACCATTCCTACTTAATGTGCATGGGGTTTCCAAACGCTATCTTCTGTAACCACCATATCATTTCACAGATTTTAAAAATATTTCCCCTGTGGTTTATCATAATAACAGATAGATAAAAGATTTCTATTGATTTCTATTATCATAGTTAATTTGAAGTGATCACATGTAGCAGAGTCTAAATTTTGGTTTGACAGAGCTCATAAATAAAATTAACAAAGTTTCACAGGTCCTTAACATGTCAAGAATTAAAATTTGCATACAATATTCAAGAAATAGGTTACCGGCCTCTCCACATCAGTCCCTCCGGTTTTCTTATCCTTCATCCTCTTTCCTCGAGCATTACTCAGATTAGAGGTTAATAACTTAATATCTTAGGTGTCAATCTAATTGGGATGAAAGTTTTTGTTCTTTAAGTAGGGATGGTAAGATTATTCGGATATGCAAGATCTAGATTTATATTTTAAAGATCCGCACAAATCCAAATTCAAGTAAATGTGAATTTGGATATCCGAATCCATTTTTATTTATAATTTTATTATACATTTATACTTAGATTTGGATGATTTTGAATTGTAAATGTTATTTTAGATGTTAAATTACTATTATTTAGTTAGAAATATTATTTTATTTTAAAATTTTAAAATCAAATAATTCGAAAATAAAGAATAAAAATCCAGATATTTTGATGGATCCGGATATCCGAAGATCCGCATGGATAATACTCACATATGGATCCGTATATTTTTTTAGCGGATTCGGATACATAAAATATAATTCAAATATAAACGAATTAGAATCCAAATCCACATTTTGTCATTTCTATTCTTGAGAGTCTCTTGCTTCGAGGTCATTTACTAACAAAAAAAAAAAAACAAAACAAGCATTGTTGTTAATTTTGATCTCTTCTACTGGAAAAATTCTATACATATTATATGTTTATTAATTTATAATATTAAGTCACTCATATTTTTGTTATCTGTTATATGAATGAATTACTCATTCTAAGAGATTGTTACAAACCTGAATTAATGGTAGAGTCAAGTGTTGAAATTTTCTACATTAATTGTGCAATTACAATCTTAAACTTCACACAAAGGGTCGACTAACAATTTTGTACATGTAGGGATGTAAGTATTTACTTGAGCTAAATATTATATCTACTTGTTATATTATGAAAAACCTTAAGGAAGGTCTGTGTTAAAATCCCTTATCTTAATGGAGTAAATGAAGCCCATGCAGCCATGATTTCCTGACCTTTCTCTCGCTTTCCCAGTTCTCTATATAAAGAGTGGGATTCTTCACATAGCTAGCCAACGAGTTAAAGCATCTCGTACTAGATCTTAAGAAAATGTTGAAGCCACAAGTTTATCAGTCTCAGTCTATCAAAACCCTGGTTCCATTGTCAAAGCCATATCTCCAAGGAAATGTGCATGCTTTTCGTGCACTTCAGTCATGTCATTCATTAAAAAATGTACCCAAAATTAGAGTTGGGATATCTCCTGGTGTCAATATCAAAGCAATAGAAAATTTTACTGAAAAATCTACTAAAGTCAAGGCTATTGTAACTGTGAAACCATCTGTTGGTGGTCTTATCCCAGATGTTGTAGACGATGTAAAGGATTTGTTTGGTAAATCACTCCTTTTGGAGCTAGTTAGCGCCGAGCTTGATCCCAGTAAGTACCGTAAATTATAAATCATATCACTACTCTTTTCTTTTATTGCTACTGACATTTTCATAAAATAAAGACCTCAAAGAGCTGGGTAAAAATATACAGAACGCCTTACTTTTAAAAATGATCACACATACCTTTTTTTTTTTTTTGATAAGAGCAGAGATTTAGACAAATATATTCCTTGATTATAGCGATCCAACTGTTATATATTTACGTATTTTTCCAAAAATAAATAAATTATAGTTAATTGTGTGATCAGTTTTAAAATTAAAAAGATCAACCTGTACAATTAAACAAACTTTCGGGACATTTTTGCTGGCTTCTCCCCAAAAATAAAATTTGTATATATTTCACTTACCACTGTTTTAATTGTTTAAGAGACCGGAAGAGAGAAGCCCACCATCAAAGGTTATGCACACAGAGCGGGCGAGGATGAGGACGGACACATAAAATATGAGTCAAAATTCGAAGTTCCGCCAAGTTTTGGAGAAATTGGTGCCATTTTGGTGGAAAATGAGCACCACAAAGAGATGCATTTGCATGATATTGTTCTTGATGGTCTCCGGAATGGTCCTGTGAACATAACATGTGGTTCATGGGTTCAGTCAAAGCATGTCGACAAAAAGAAGAGAATTTTCTTTACAAATAAGGTCAGTTTCGGATCTTACCAAAAAAAAAAAAGTTAACGATTTTTAATTGTTTACGAGTTTCGATAGGTTTTGAATATGGAGGAAAATGATGCATTTATTAATCATAAAATGCGGGTTTTAATCAGTTTTCCTTTGTTATTGATTTTTTTTATCGATCATATTCCCCTCTATAATCATTTAATATTTCATAAATATATATACACACACAATTTACTATCTCATTAATCGTATTTCTCAAGTTTTTTTTTTATAACTCAGTCATATTTGCCTTCACAAACACCTAATGGATTGACGAGGTTAAGAGCTGAGGAACTTAACAACTTGCGAGGCAGTGGAGAAGGAGAGCGCCAAACACATGAAAGAATTTATGATTATGATGTGTATAATGATCTTGGTGACCCTGATTTTAATTCGGAATTGGCACGACCAGTACTTGGTGGTAAAGAACATCCTTATCCTAGACGTTGTAGAACGGGACGTCCACCTTCTAAGACAGGTGGGATATGGCACATACTCTTCATTTTATTCTTTTTTCTTTCTCCAAGGATACAAGAATAGAAATCAGTGATTTCGTACACACTCTCGTGTACGTGATCACTTTTCCGATCACAACACCATCCCCGTATACTCTTCATTTTATTCATTATTTACTCAATTCAAATTTTCTTTCACTGTTTAGATTTGAGACTTTGTACCTTTTTCACATGCAGATCCAGCCTCGGAGACAAGGGCCCTCATCAACTACATACCAAGAGATGAAGCTTTCTCAGAGATAAAGCAACTACAATTTTCAGCCAAGACACTATACTCAGTATTGCATGGATTAGTACCATCATTAGAAACCGCCATTATCGACACTGATTTAGGGTTTCCATACTTCACAGCTATAGACTCGCTCTTCAATGAAGGAATTAACGTGCCTATGCCAGAAAAGTTCAAAGAAAAACCATTTTGGAGAACAATACTTCCCAGATTGGTTAAGGGAATTGAAGATACAGGCAAAGATGTTCTGCGGTTTGAGACCCCAGAAACAATGGATAGTAAGAATTGAATCTCTTAAATATCTCACATTCTAAAATTAATTGTTTGCTTTCATATTAACATTATATTATGAATGTTTTGCATTGCAGGAGACAAATTCTTTTGGTTTAGGGAAGAAGAATTTGGTAGGCAGACTCTAGCTGGTCTCAACCCATACAGCATAAGAGTGGTTACGGTACGGCTAGCATGGATATAGTTTATTTTAAAAAATTAATAAGATTGTAAAGACGAGGGATTGTCCAATTTTTTGTCTCTAAATTGCATGAGTGGTAACGAAGGTGAAAGATTCTTAATCATTCATACTGTTTCGTGTGCCTTACGCATTAATTACCTGTTGTTTGGTTGATAAGAAAAGCATGGAAAAAAGATCGTATTCATAGCATAAGAATCTTACTGTAAGTCGGGTCTAAAAATGTCCTCATATTTTTAAGATTCCAACTTATGACTAAGGGGGGTGTAATTGAGATTTTAAAAGACTTTTTTAGGTTAAATAAGTCTTGTGGTATTCAATTAAAATTTTTAAATAATCTAAAATCTTGTGGTATTCCATTAAAACTATTAGGATTTTTTAAAGAGTGTATCCAAATTTAGTGATATTCAATCAGGACTTTAAACAAGTAATAGAAAGTCTTATGATATTGAAAAACATAATTATTTTGAAGAATTTTTTTATATGTGTGATTGTGTGAGACTTTTTAGTGAGAATTATAAATATCAAACTCTATAAAAAAAAAAAATCATACCCTAACCCTTGAGACTTTTTACATAAGATTTTTTTGATCCTTAACCATTTTTCTTAATGAATTTCATTTTCGAGGAGGAAAATTCTTTCATATTTAAAGATAATTTCCTAGATTTTCTTTGAGGCCAGCAGATTTTCTTCAATCGGATAGATGATAATGTACAATGTGAATTTAGCACAGCAATGATTTTTTTCCTCGTTTTCTCGCTAATTTTTTACTTGTATTTTTTTTTTTAAAAAAAAAACCAAATTTAAGGAAAAAATTATTTATCAATTATTAAGATCATTGATGCTGAGGTGTTATCTTTTATTCGTAGGTCAGAGACATGACATTCTATCACAGAAACTCATAAAATAATCTGAGATAATTAAGCATTTTTTTCAGTAAAGTAATCTATACTGTTAATAAAATATTGATAGATTGCTTAAGTCCATGAAATATTACCGCCAACATAGCTTGTAAAGAAAATATAGTTGTAACGGTTGAGGCATCATCACCTAACCATGATAGAAATTATAGCATTGTTTAGGGGTGTTCACGGGTCGGGTCGGGTTTTTTAATTTTTTTTTTGACCCAATCGGGTCCTTCGACCCGCGACTCGAAAATTGAGAAGTCAACCCGCGCGGGTCGGGTCGCATCGGGTCGGGTCAAAAATCTGCGGGTCGGGTCGAGTCGGCAAAGTGTTTGAATTAAACACCTGTTAATCCAGAATTCGAATCCCACCAGCCACCTTATAATGTGAGGACATTGCCAATCCGGCTACAATTAATTGTTTCTTGTTAAGTTTGTATCATACAAAATATATATATTATAATTGTAATATTATTTATTTTGGGTCGGGTCAGGTCAGACCCGATTTTTTCCCGAAAACCCGTAACCCGACCCGAAAATTAATTTTAATACTGATAAACCCGACCGGAGGGGACGAGAATGGCACAATAAAAGAATGTCTCATTGAACTAGATAGACATTACTCATAATCTGATTAAAAGTTGATTAGTTAGCATCATAAAAGTAATAATGTGTGTGTGTGTAATCTTATAAGTCATTACATTCTTAAATAGTCTTTTAAAATCCAGTAACTTATTTATCCATAAATAATCTTTTAGAATCTCAATTGAATACACCCCCTAAATTGATATAACTTTATACTTCACCCTAAGAAAAGTATTAGAAAGTGAGAGAGAAAATGTATCCGAAATTTATTTGCTTACATTTATTTTAGGTATGTTAATGAATACAATGTCTACTTTTATAATTTTATCATGCAGGAATGGCCATTGAAGAGCACACTCGACTCTGAAATTTACGGTCCATCAGAATCAACAATCACCTTAGAATTGATCGAAAAAGAAATTGGAGGCATCATGACAGTTGAAGAGGTATTTAATATTAAAAAAATTCTACAATGTAATAGGATACCACTGTCATATCACATATACAACAATCTAAAATAATTTATCATCATGCGTGTAAAAATATTACAAATTATCAAATAAATAGTAGTTACAGCTAACACATGTCGTATGTTTATTAGGGGAAAATGAGCATACCCCCCCCCCCCCCCCGGTTTGACAAAACTATTCGAAACTCGTTGATGTTTAAAACTAAATAAAAGCCCATGTATGTTAATTTAATTTATCATTTTACTATTTTGTCCCTTATATAAGGCTAAAATGCTTAGGAAATACTTCTCAAGAAAGATACTTAGGATTTTAAATCCCCTACACTTTTTAAAATTTCATTTAATTCAAACATTTTAGCTTCTCTATATTACAAATCATTAATGATACATCATAGAGTTTCGATTAGTTTTGAAACATAATGGGAGTTATACTCATTTTCTTACTTACTAGTTAATATTACCATATTACTTATACATTTATTGTACCAAATAATTACTCCTAATATACAGATCGTTAAAAAATAATTATTACCAACTATAATTTATTTCTAAATTTTTGTTTGATGCAGGCTATACAACAAAAGAAGTTGTTCATCTTGGATTACCATGATCTGTTACTACCATATGTGGAAAAAGTGAGAGAGCTTAAAGGCACGACGCTGTATGGATCTCGCACGTTATTCTTCTCATACCCAAGTGGCACATTAAGACCATTAGCCATTGAACTAACTCGGCCACCTATGGATGGTAAGCCACAATGGAAACAAGTATTTACACCAAGTTGGCACTCTACAGAATGCTGGCTTTGGAGGATAGCCAAAGCTCACGTCCTTGCTCATGATTCTGGCTATCATCAGCTTGTTAGCCATTGGTATACGATTCATTCTATTATTTTCAATTTTAAGTTTAAGCAATTGCTTAAAATGATGATTATCTAACAATTGTTTTTAATTATTGTTGCAGGTTAAGAACTCATTGTTGCACAGAACCTTATATAATTGCAACCAATCGACAACTCAGCGCAATGCATCCTATTAATAGATTACTGCAACCTCATTTCCGCTACACAATGGAGATCAATGGCTTAGCTCGAGAAGCACTTATTAATGCTGGTGGAATCATTGAAAGCACATTCTCACCTGGAAAATACTCTGTAGAGCTCAGCTCGGTTGCCTATGACAAGCAATGGCGATTTGACCATGAAGCACTCCCAAAAGATCTTATCAGCAGGTAAGCCACTTATTTTATTTCTTAAACAAAGGGTAAATGCTCTTTTAGTTCCTATAGTTTGAGCCAATTACTCAATTACTCCTTGCATTTGTTTTTAAAATTATATAAATGTCTATGTAGTATATATATTTCTGTTAAAACCTATTTCATTATCATATATATGATTAGATTATTCCAAATGTGTTAAGTTCGGATTTTGGATTTTTGCTTTGATGTTTCGCCCTTTGATAACAACCTTTATTTAAAAAAAAAAAAAAAAAGGTTATACCACACATAAATACTTTTTTGTCCTTAAAATATTAGATCTAACAGTTACAAAAATAATAGCACCAATATTTTGGATAATTTCTCAAAATAAATAGATTAATTGTTAATTACCCAAGGTCCAAATATATTAAGTAATTTCAGTTATTTTCATTATTTTCAACTAGAGGAATGGCTGTTGAAGATCCAAGTTCTCCACACGGCCTAAAGCTAACAATCGAAGATTACCCTTTTGCCAAGGACGGTCTTGATCTCTGGTATGCCTTAAAACAATGGGTTACTGACTATGTGAATCACTACTATCTTGATCCGAGCCTTGTAGAATCTGATGAAGAGCTTCAAGCATGGTGGACTGAAATTCGAACTATTGGACATGCTGATAAAAAAGATGAACCATGGTGGCCTGTCCTGAAAACCACACAGGATTTAATTGAAATCATCACGACTATCGTTTGGGTAACATCTGGTCATCATGCAGCTGTAAACTTTGGCCAATATACTTTTGGAGGCTATTTCCCTAACAGGCCAACTGTTGCAAGAACCAAAATGCCCACTGAAGATCCATCAGATGAAGATTGGAAATTCTTCCTTGAAAATCCTGAAGTTGTGCTTTTGCAATGCTTCCCTTCTCAGATTCAAGCAACTACAGTCATGACTATTCTGGATACACTATCGTGTCATTCGCCGGATGAAGAGTATTTAGGGAAGCAAATGGAGCCAGCATGGGGTGATGATCCGGTTATAAAGGCAGCATTTGAAAGACTTAGTGGCAGGTTGAAGGAACTTGAAGGGATTATTGATGAAAGAAATGCAAATGAGAATTTGAAGAATAGAACTGGAGCTGGTATGGTGCCATATGAGCTCCTGAAGCCATTTTCGGAGCCCGGCGTGACAGGAAAAGGTGTTCCATATAGCATCTCCATCTAGAGTGGTAATTACCATAATGCCAAAAATAATGTGAAGCATGTCTTGATTTTATGTTCTATATATGCGAGTACTTGAATGACAAAATAAATTCTTAATAATTGCAATAATTTGGTCTTTTGTTTAGGACTATGCTAGTCCATGCATGACGTTATGTAGCCGTGGGGTTATTTAAATGTCATTTATATATTGTTGTTACTTGAAAAAATCTGTCTACCAATAAAAGTATGTTTGAATGTTGATCAAGTTGTATAGTGTTCTATATTTTTGAAATCAAGGCCTTGGTTATATTTTATTATGAGGTGTTAAATGCTTTTATAAATCCTTCTTGGAAGCTTTGAAATTGTTTGATTATTAATCCTTATCATATTCTTGAGGTTCCGTTTGATATAATTTTCAAGTAATTAGTAGAATTTTTAATAAAAAGTTTCTAATTATCTCATTGTCACTAGAAAATTTTATTAAAAATTGAAAAATCACTTTGAAAAATAATTTTTTTTAAATTATGTTATGAAATGAATGAAATAATTTTGGGAAGTAAAATAAAGGTATTCCAGATAATTTAATTTTTTAAAAAGTTTTATGACCTTTGTTTCCAAAAACTTAAAATTTGAGCTTTTATTATTATAGGTAAAATAGCTTCCTCTTTTTTTTAATCTCCAAAAACTTTACACAAAATATAGTCAAACATCACCATAAATTTTGAATAAAGCTTTTGAAATCAAAAATACACTTTTAGAATAATCATACCAACATTTACTAAGAATTTTATTACTCCCATTTTTTTAGATATTTATTGTAGCAATTTTACATGATGTGACTGTTAATGGAAAAATCATATTGGTTGAGAATAAATATTGATCAATGTGGGGCAATTTTTAATTCTAAAACTAGCTTTTATATAGGCTTTAAGTTCATGAACTTTTATATATATCATAGTCAAATTCACCCATGAAGACCTACATTATATATGTTTGCACCTGATAAGGACCTGATATAAAGATAGACTTGGACGATGGGGATGTGAAAGAAAGTTTGACATTGATTAAAAATGAATCTTTAACTATGTTTATATGCCGGAGACAATTCTTAATTTTTGAACTATTTTTTTTTTAATCTCCAAAAGCTCTACATAAAATATAGCCAGACATCACCATAAATTTTAAATAAAGCTTTTGAAATCAAAAATGCACTTTTGGCTAATAGAAAAGTCATAATAAATATATATACTAAAAAATTTATTACTCCCATATTTTTAAATATTTATTGTAGCAATTTTACATGATGTGGCTGTTAATGGAAAAATCTTATATTATTTGAGAATAAATATTCATTAATGTGGGCAATCTTTAATTCTAAAACTATTTTTGAATAGGCTTTACGCTCATGAACTTTTATATATATCAGAGTCAAATTCACCCACAAGGATTCACATTATATATCTTTGCTAAGATAGGGGAAGTGACAGAAAAAGTTCTGCATTGATTAAAAATGAATCTTTAACTATTTATATATGCCGGAGAGAATCCGCAATGCTTCCCTTCTCAGATTCAAGCTACTACAGTTATGGCTATTCTGAATACACTATCGCTCGCGTCATTCGCCGGATGAAGAGTATTTAAGGAAGCAAATGGAGCCAGCATTGCGGTGATGATCCGGTTATAAAGGCAGCATTTGAATAAATATTGATCAAAATGTTGGGCAATCTTTAGTTCAAAACTAGCTTTTGAATAGGCTTTAAGCTCATGGATGTTTATATATATTCACCCACGACCATAGGAGATACAAATGAAAATTTTAAATCTTTAACTATGTATATATACCGGAGACAATCCTCAATTCTTTAACTAATTTTTGAATATAAATTAGACCCGTAACTTCAATAAAGACTCTCTACCATAAGCCATCTCCAAACTTTTTTGGTACTCCGTTTGATTTATATGTTGATGAACTTGTAATTTTTTTATATAAATTATTTAGACTAAGGCAACCTATTTCCCTCTCTACCCATGTAAGTAGGGTTTGAACACTAGACCTTTTATGAGATTTTATCAACTCAATTATTTGACCCCATGTACTTAGCATTTTATATGCATTGGTAAAAAAACACACACTCTTCCCAAAAATAAAATTTTGACATTAAAATACTAATTATTAAAGATATTTGAATTAAAAAATAACACACATATTATTTCATTGAAGTTTATCACTACAATAAAATATGGAATTACAGACCGAAATTACCAACCGACATAGTTGGTCGGTATTCTTTTGGTATTTACCGACTGAAGAGGATAAAAATAATTTCTAATCAATTACCGATCAAAATATAATCGATCGAATATTCAGTCGATAGTCGGTCGGTAATACAACGCTGAAGATTATTTTGGCGCCATTTAATGCCTCCAATAATTACCGACCGAATATTATGTCGGTAAGTGATAATAAATAGCGACCGAATGAATATTCGGTCACTAAAAGAATATTGATTATAAAAAAATTACTCATTTTACCGACCGAATGAATAATCAGTCGGTAAATTGATAATAAATAACGACCGAATGAATATTTGATTGCTAAAAAAATATTATTTATAAAAAAAAAATAAAAAGAAATTAGATATTTTATCGACTGGATAATGGTAAGTCGGTAAAATTGAAAAAAATATATATATTTATTTAATATTTAATAATATTATTATTTTACATATATATATATTTTTTATTATTATTATTACTCACACACACAAACAAACACAAAGACCTTATATATGTGTGTGTGTGTCACACATGTCCCCTTAGGTAGGGTAGAAGTGACACAGAGACGTGAAACTGACAGAATTTCCCCTGTAAAATGGACAAATTCCATGAATACAAAGCTAAAATCTAATTTGTAATAATATCATCATATATATATATGATCTCCATGATCCATCTCAAAATAATCATCCATGATGAAGAAACGACAGAGAACAAAAGAAATGATCTACTAATATCCTTAACCTGTAAAATTTAATAAAGGAATACTCTCACGCTTAGTGTAATGGATCACAGCTTAGTGTTGTGGATAAACAAGTAACAAGGCGGATCGAATAAGTCACTCATTCTATAAATAAATACATAAATTTATAAACTGATATATAAAACAATTACTTAAAATCATAAATCACATTTCTTATAAATGTCATTCTACAAAAGAATACTTTGTATAAAATAAAAAATGCTCATTCATCTATATACACACTCGTGACAATACAACAAAGCTAGCAACATGGGGCATCCCCACGATAATAATTGGCATCCGGAGCAAAATTGGCAATATGAGACATCGTCTTATGGTAAATAAGCATGCACGTATATGTACACAGAGTGCATTCTAATATAAAAATCATTTCTAAAATACATGCTCGTGTATCTCAAATACCATGCAAAATTTCTCATATATTCCAAACTCATGATTTCAAACATATTCAATTTCGATTCATTCTTTTATAGCAAAATATAAATTTTCTGAAAACTAAATCATTTGATGCATTATCTTGAAAAATCATTTAAGAAAAACATACATAGCTATATACTTTGAAAAACGTCAATGTTACAAGTTTATCCACATCCCCGCCAACGGTATCACGATCACCTAAAGAGACAAAATATTTTTTTGATAAGGAACATGATCCTAACTAGAGTATATGAAAGAATATGTAAGAAACATAACTCAGTCGCTCTCGTAATCCGAACGAAATTTCGGCAGAGTTTCGTATATGATACGAACTTCCATTATACAATTCATACTCACCAAACTTATATTCATATTTGATTCGCAACATACACACATCCACAAATCAATTCAACATCACTAGCCCAAATCTCGGGCTTACAATAACTTCCCACACACATTCGTACTCGATCATATTCTCCAATTAAATCCGCCATTCACTTCCAACCACATGAAAATCATTTATATAGTCTAAGCAAGTAAATTAATTACACTTTAAAGCTAATTACATTCTGAAACATATAACACGCATAAATTGAATATAATAAAAAAATTACATGAAAATTAAGATTTGAAGGTTCGTCACTACTCTAAAGTTCGGGACGGCACAGAAGGAAACTCGGGATATCAGCGGCAAAATTCTATCTAGCACGTGGTTGCCACGTGCCGCTCTTCCAGGTCGCGCGTAGGCCTCACACGTCGGCAAGAATTCGGATTTTCCTGTGGCAGAGCGTTCGTCCCCCTCCCGGTTCCAATGCCGCTGACGATTCATCAATCAGAGTTTCGAATCAACGGACAATCGAGAAAATTCATAAATAGTATCTTACCGAAAATTCTATGAAAATCAGTCATTTCCCTCGATAACACTGTTGGAGTTGGTGCTTGGAGTGCCAATAAGAATTGTACATTTTATTATTTATTAATAAAATAACCACATTTTCATTTCATACATTTTTAATGGTATTATCATTATACGTATTAGATTTATGTATAGATATGTTAAGAATGACATCGACCTTAGAATAGTCTTATAGTAATATTGGACACTAGGTGGTCTGACATTAGGATAAGTATAATTATTATCAATTATTCTTAAAGTATATATCAATGGTCGTTGGTTTTGAAATACGGTTGAATTCATATAACCTAGAAGACTAGCACATGTCGTATATTGGAATTGGAGTTTCAATGGTTTAACCCGATGTACCATAAGTTTTAGAAACTCTTATAGACGTGTGGGTATTGGTTAGACCAAATGCTGAATGACTCACAGGTGATTCCTAATAGTTGGAAGTACACACCACTGTCAATATGAATCCCCTCGAGTTGAGTAACATATGTAACCCTTTGAATATAGGATAACATTGATTTTGTGTGAGATCATCCACATTTTGATGCCATATATGTAAGAAACCTTTCATGGTCTGGCCTCTAGATGTTCGTTAGGTGTGGACCGATTCACTCAGTAATCAAGTGCGAAGTAAGATATGATCTATCAGCCCGTATGTGTACCATAAAGGGTTTACCTATCCATATTAGTAAAGTCACGATTCTTAAAGTATTGGCCAAAGTTGATCACCTAGGGTGGATCACATCAGTTATGAAGAATCGTGGACATGTCGATATGAGATGTGCGCCTCAGAAACTTGACGGTATATTCTATGTTTCCTAAGCATAATTCGGATAGCCTATGACAGGGATTGTTAAACATATGTGACGAGCTCGACTTGTATAGTTTAGAAAAGTCATTTGTGCTCTTCGCAAATTCGGAGGTAGCCAAATTACGTACATATTAGCTAGGCTTATATGACGAACGTGGCTGAACTTAGAGAATCTCAATATGAAGTGTACTCGTTGAGCACTTGGGTAGCTGATTAATTTTGATAAAAGATAATATTAGATATTATAATTATCAACTAAGATAATCAACTATTATTGGATAACATTGATTATTTATGTTGACCTAATTGGATTAATTCAATAATTACACAAGAGTTTAATTGTAAAATCATAATTATCTCTACCATTTGAGGATATTATGATAATTGTAAGTATGTAATAATATGTGATTTTGACTTGATTTAATTGGATTAAATCAAAATGAAAAATATTAAACTAATCAATTTCCTAATGTTTGTCTTGATTTAATTGGATTAAATCAAAGTGGTAGATAATGGAGATTAGTCACATCTAATTATTTATATTTGGAAAAATTAGATTAAGCCCACATGAAAGTTGATTACAAGTTTTATTAATTAAAAATTATCTAAGTTTTGCTATAAATAGCAAACTTTAGGAATGTTTTAATTAAGCAAAGCAAAAGCTAAATACAAGCAAGTATTAAAGAAAATAGCATAAGTTAGAGAAGTGTTTAGAGAAGCTTTGTGAGTTCTCTACAACATTTCATCTAGGAGAAATCAAGATTAAATCTTAGGGTGAAGCTTGCTAGTATTGCAATAAAGATCGGATCTTGGAGTCAAGCTTGCTAATCCTTGGAAGTTCTCCAAATATTTCAACAAAGAGAAATAGATTGGATATTTGAATCAACATTGCTAGGTAAGTTTAATCTTTTCTAAATATGTATTAGATACATAATGTTGAAATTAGGCTAATTAATTATGTTAGGATGCTGTGGAAGTATAAACACAATATGCTTGTAATTGGGTCAAAATATTTATGTTCAACATAAATATAAAATTAGAGTTTGGAACTCTAGATTAAAGCTTAGAGTTATGACTACCATTCTAGAATCACTTGACCACATTTAGGTGACTTAGAATTATTCACGAGACATTTCTTATTGGGATTCTAATTTGGTTTGTGTATTGGATTCAAAATTTATGCAAGTGCATATTTAAAATAAATTTATGTTCTTGTAAAAATATTTTATATTTTGAAAAACTTGATTTTATTCTATAACATGTGTTGATGTTAAAAATTAATTTTGGGTGTTTTTGAAGTGTTTATGGAGAGTTGGAAGCAATTAAGGTAATAGATCACAATTCCTTCACCTCTCTGGAAAGAGAGCTGAAGGAAAGGCAATTAACAAAAAAAAATTGTCAATATGTGCGCACAGTGCGCGCATACTGACAATCGATCGTTCCGGTGATCGATCGTTCGTCTCCCCCTCCCGGTTCCAATACCGCTGACGGT